>RQTK01000374.1:319322-343882 GCA_003991915.1 Elysia chlorotica | reverse complement strand
TACTACTACTACTACTACTACTACTACTACTACTACTACTACTACTACTACTACTACTACTACTACCACTACTACTAATACTACTACTACTACTACTTCTACTACTACTACTGCTACTACCGCTACTATATATGTATTGTGCTGATTAATAAACAGAGAATCCAGCACAACAGCATATAAATGCGAATAACATGGTGGTGTAGTGAGGAAAGCTTTATCAAAGGCAGACTTACAATGATAGAGGCCTAGACAGGTGGGGCTAGATTTTGTAATCCGAAGTCGCAAGTGACTGAGAAAGAAAAAAAGAGATTAGAAGAAACAATCACAAACCTAGATCTAGCCAGGTGGGATGAAAGATTAAAAGATAAGAAAACATTTTATGTCATAAATGACAAATTAACACCCTTCCCTCTCATATGGTAAGTGGGTTTACCTTAAGACTATTCACATTTTAAAAAACAGGTGATATAAATAAAACTAGGTCTTGGGAGCTTGACTGTGAAGGTAGTTGCATATGAGCCTCTAGAAGTCATAAGCAGAACAATGTGGTAAGCTTACCACTCGCCTTAAGATATACGAACAAGAAGGTTTACGATGAGCTGTAAGCTACCTTCAAGCTGGCATTATACTTAGGGCCCTTGTTCTAGCAGCTCAAGTTTGGAGCCACTATATATGGTATTTTGTACAAGTCTTCTAGAGACAGGTTTAGAATCTGGATCTGAAAATGTAATAAATTGGTCTATCAAATCAAAATCAATTTACATAAGAATCTGTTGGCAATAATGTTTATAGTTTATGTGCTATCTTTAAAATTTAACGTTGGTTTTGTTTTAATTTTCATTTAGATAATTTAGATATGAAAGAGTGATGTTGTACAAAGAGAATAAATTTTTAGAAATTCAAAAGGTGGGCATATTTTTAGTTAAATCACAGTAGTAAAAAGTAATTTATCTAGATGAAGGAGACATCAATGTTTTTCCTTTGTTAAAATAAAACATTGATTTTTAAAAGGAACTAGATCTAGTTTTCTTTCTGATTAAAAAAAAATTAAATGTGAGGTAAAAATCTGTTGAAGTAGAGAAGACAATTTTTTATCTAAAAAATCAATTTCTTTTTTATTTAAAACTTTTTCAACTTAAATTGTGATTCTTTTAATTTCTATCCAAGAAATTTACAATCACTGGAAATGTTGTTTTTTTTACTGTCCTCTGAAGGTTTGGGGATTTCCACGAGAATCGGCCGTACTTCCCACCCAAAGACAAGTTCAACGCTCAGAGCGTGACACAGACTTCCTTCCAGGGACAGATGGCACCACCAGTCCGTTCCTACAAGCCGGAAAATAGACCTGTCTCCAAGTCAGGCGAGGTGAGGCATATCATCTATAGTCGGAGATTTGAGTTGGTTTAAATTTGAACGTGAGCACTATATAGGCTATACTGTGGACAGGCCCCAAAGACTGACGTCTGACAATTTTATGTGCTACCACACACAAGACAGGGTAAGGATGCTATGACTACAGTTTCAGTTGATCACATAAAACTGACACCGACCCAACCAGTTGGAGGCCAAATCGCCAGGGCTTGAACCGCGGACCTCCTGCATGAGAAGCTGATGTTCTACCCCAGGGCTACTGCCACTCCCTCCCCTACCAAATACCATGTAAATTACTCGTTAATTTAATAACTATAGCAACTTATGGGTGTTTTTCACCCAGTACCCCGAAAGAAAAAAGAAAAAAAAAAAAAAGCAAATGGCGGCAAATAGTTTGTGATAAGCATATCTATCTATCAATCTAGCTATCAATTTATTTATTTCTCTGTCCATTTTATTTATCTATCTATATCTATCTATCTATCTATCTTTATCTATCTATCTATCTATCTATCTATCTTTAAATATATCTCTCTATCTATCTGTTTCTCTTTAAAGTAAAACTTTTTTCGTCCATCAAAGCTTATTACAAGGATTATGAATACCACAATGACATCCTCTGTGTGTCTTAGTCCATCTTTCTGTAGTCTCTATCTATGCATCTTTTTATCTAGGAGTTAGAAGAAAATAAAGGAAAGGGAGGAATAAAATAAAGAAGCGCATGGGCGATGTGCAATAAGAGGAGGAAAAGGAGGAGGAAGAGCAGCAGCAGCAGCAGTAGAAGTATCAGCTGGAGAAGGAGAGGAATAACTGTAGGAGGAAAGAAGGAACAGGAGAAGGATAGGAGGAAGAGTAAGAATAGAAGGAGGAATAGGGGGAAGAGCAGGAATAGGAGGAGAGGAAGATGAGCAGGAGGAGGTACAGTAAGAGGAGAAGCAGGAAGATGAGGAGGCGGTGCAGCAGGAGGAACAGTAAAATGAGTTGGAGAAGGAAGATCTGAAGGGGGAGGAATAGGTGGATGTGCAGACGGAGGAATAGGTGGAGGTGCAGGCAGAGGAACAGGAGAATGAGGAAGATGAGCTGGAGGAGAAGGACAAGGAGTAGGAGGAGGAAAGGCAGAACAGGTGGAGGTGCAGGCGATGGAACAGGAGGAGGAGGTGCAAACTATCTGACGTGTCGCTTGGTAGAGATGGTTCTGTTATGCTTCTGTTCTTTCTTTTTCTTTCAGGTAAACTTTTCCACCGTGTACCAGACTGAGTTCCAGAAGAAAGAGAAGAGAATGTGCCGCGCCCAGATGTACCTCATCCAGCAAGAGTTGCGCAGACGCAAGCTAGAGAAACAGGCACAGCAGCAGCCTGCCGCAAAATCTGCACCACCTCAGAAAGTTGCAGCTTGATCATCATAGGTAGTGTGGACACGAGGAATTGAGTCCCTGAGGGTGATATTAATTCATGAAAGAATTGAAACCTTGCGGTTTGGTTTTTGAGCTACTACGGTTTAAGCTCTTCACATCTCATAATTCAAGGTCTTCTACTTGTGTGCAAACTATTTTGGGGAATTTTTTTAATTTATAGAGGTAAAAGTTTTGATATTTGTATTATTTCGAAATGGAAGGTGTGCTGGTCAATAAAGTGATGTGTTATCTTAAGCGCATATCTGTGTGCATTCCAAGTTTGCGGCTTGATGGGAAAAGGTCAAGATTTATGTCCCATATATATATGATATCTCAAAACTGAATTTTAAATTGATAATATTTGCTGGATTTTATTATTGTAAAAGTGTAAAGGCAAGACTAAAACTTTTGTGAATAGCATAATGGTTTTTCTAGACAATAAATAGATGTTCTAAATGTTGCAAAGTAGAAACACTTGCTTTGGCTTTGCCTGTCAAATTTAGCCGTTTGTGATGAGAGAAAAAAATTATTTTAGTTCAAATGAAAGGGAAGACTCATATTTGTTTTACAGCATTTTCATTTATTGTATATTTCAAAGCACAACACTTTTTTCTCAGTGTAAGAAAAGCATTGACAAATCATTATAAAGCTCAGGAAAAAAATGTACAGCAGAGTACCTTTATAGTACTCAAACTATATCTAAAATATCTCAATATTTATTAACAACCACAATAAAAATTATTTTCCTAGAAAAATTTCTAATTATTTGATATTTTGTTAACATCTTTTCCTAACTCTTTCAATGGAAGCTGTAAAAAAAAAAGGCTTGAATTGTTTTTTGTTGAACAAGTATGAAATCAAAGTTTTATGTATTTCTATACACAATTATTTTGCTTTAATTCGTTTTGTGTGTATTTAGTTAATTCTTCCTAGAAATTTAATGTTATTATCTGGTGCAACTGTTATTGTTTGATTCCTTATATATTTTTTATATAAAGTCTCATATTTTGGGAAAGGATGACCGCACAACATATATTTTATACATCTGTAATCATTTGTGCATTGTTCATCTCATAGAAAATAACTAGTCTTTTTGTGATCTGAAAATAGATGTGATATACCTAGGCAATATGCTGTCTGAACTAACAATGGTTATTGTTGGTTGATTTTATGAAGCAAATAAGGGTAATAAATGTTAGTAGCAGTTTTTACTCATGACTTTCATGGTTTGTTTTTAAAATATCCAATTCAGTATTAAATATTCAATAAACAAAAGGAGTGCATATACATTTATATAAGCAGTATGCTGGGAATGTTGGAAAAACAATACATAAAAATGTCACACACAAAAACAATCTGGTCATAGCAGCAGTATCACTTAAATTGCTTTTGATTTTTTTACTCCTTAAAAAAAAAAGATGATTGATTATCTGGTTGGGACCACAGATTGTGTACATATTCACATAAAGTCAGTTCTTTTTAGGATTACAATTTATGCAACTGTGTTCTTTTGTTGTTTTTTCTCTCCACAATTTCATAGATTTTGGCATTCATCAGGGTAACATTGATAACAGAGATGGGCTTTAAGAACATTTCTTTAAATTGAATTACATCCGAAGATTTATGGTGCCAACATTTACAGGGTATAAGCAAATGAAGAGCAAGTTTTTATAACAATGTTATACATTTATGAAATTTTGAAACCAGCTACATTTTCTTTGACTTCATTTTTCCAATTATATGTTGTAAAAACATATCAAATTTATTATTCTCTATAGATAAGAATAAGTTATACAATTTGTAAAATTGATCTAAAACTACTTTGTTTTACATATTTGAGAATGACCACTATTGTTGTTTTGAAAAGGGAATGTCAGGTAAGCAAAAATGTCTACTCTATGCATTTTCTTTCAAAATCAGTATTAACCAGATTATCTTTTTCTTTTTATTGCGTTACCTCAAACTTTACAGCACACTTAATGTCTCAATCAAATAATTATAAGTGAAATTAAAAATGTAAGCTCAAAGGCACTACAAAATAATATAAAATTGAAATACCTTTAAAATTTGCCTTATGTTTGCTCCACCATAAACTCTATTACGTTTAAATCCACAATTGTGCATATTGGTGTGTTTGTTTATTTATTTTTGATTGAAAGAAATTGGAAGCATAGGTACTTAAAACCTTGCAATTGTTACAATGTGATAACAAAGCCAAAATTCATATTTTTTTAACATGTGCCTTTGTTTACTGGGGTCAGAGTTTATTACATTTTTATGTGTAGATATTGCTTACATGTGGTACCACAAAGCCAAAAGTAAATTCTCTTTATATGCCTTTTTAACTGAGGCCTTTTTTTTTTGTATCTCCTGAGGATCTATGAAATGAGACTATTTTTACATTTTAATTGATTGAAAGTATTTTTTCTTCTTTTTAAGTATTTTTTTTTTTAATATGGCATACATTACTTATTGCGTTCTCTCCACATCATGCTCATGTGATCTATATACAGTGTTAATGTGATCAATAAATAAAAGAAAAGTTTCTATTCAATAGTGAAGTCTCTGTTTCATTCATGTCCATGTCTTATATGAGAAAATTTTAATGTTTGTTTTTAGGGCTGACACCTGATAGTATGCCCTATCCCTCAAGATGTTTAAAAAAATACAAAAAGGGGGAAGTGGGGGAGGGTAACAGAGATCTAGGAGGCTAAAAAATTTTAAACTTCTATGCCATTAAAACATGGTTTTTGCATGACTCATTCTTACCAATGATGCAATTAGTTATAACTTTGTTTTTAAAAGCACATGCTTGCCGCATATTTATATTCAGTTGCTGTCTTAATCATAGACACGATGAGTGTAGGCCTACTGATCTTTTGCCTTTGCATTAACATTTCATGTTTTTATGGATCGTTATGTATAAGGTCCAAAATATGTCTAAAAAATACAACAGAAGTATTTAGAGATATGTCATATTTATTTAAACAAAGATAAGATTAGTGAGACAAAAAAATTCGTAGACACATCTTTAATGAACATTTAAAAATAAGCATAAGCTTAGAAACAAATAACTATTAAACAGGGTCTTTATCACTACCATAATTACCTATTTAAATCGTCTCAATGGATTGAATTATATAATTGGAGAAAAACAAAAAATGAAAACAATGTAACATTAATGGTACCGCAACCCTCTTTAGATTTAGTATAAACTATCAAAACTAACGAAACACGATAACTCCTTAAGGCTATTTTTAGATTCAGTTTAGTGCTGTGTATGAGTAAAATAATATATTAGAATTATTCGATTTTGTATACCTTTTCGGTGAATTTTATCGTTTTTTGTAAATGAAAATTTTCTACGAGGTGGAATATTAATAAAAATATACAATTCATTTCTTAAGGATAAATATAACAACACCAATAACAACAAAAACAAAAATTATAATAATAATAATGAAAATAAAAATGAAATTACTACTACTACTACTGCTGCTGCTACTACCACGACTACTACTACTACTACTACTACTACTACTACTACTACTACTACTACTACTACTACTACTACTACTACTACTACTACTACTACTACTACTACTACTACTACTACTACTACTACTACTACTACTACTACTACTACTACTACTACGAAGAAGAAGAAGAAGAAGAAGAAGAAGAAGAAGAAGAAGAAGAAGAAGAAGAAGAAGAAGAAGAAGAAGAAGAAGGAGGAAGAAGAAGAGGAGGAAGAAGAAGAAGAGGAGGAGGAAGAGGGGAGGAGAAGGAGGGAGATGAAGAGCAGGAGGAGGAGGAGGAAGAAGAAGAGAAGAAGAAGAAGAAAAGAAGAAGAAGAAGAAGAAGAAGAAGAAGAAGAAGAAGAAGAAGAAGAAGAAGAAGAAGAAGAAGAAGAAGAAGAAGAAGAAGAAGAAGAAGAGTAAAAAAATCATCATTTTCATCGTTTAAAAGTTCTTTCCACTAAACGCGTGTGTAATTATTAATCCTATTGCCCTGATTTCAGGTTCGGTGGCCCTTGCCCCCTTTTCTGTACACCCACCCTCACCCACCCACAGGCAACGCCAGTGGCTCGCTGAAATGCCGCAAGGCGATGTTGCCATTCTTACTAAAGGTTCTAGACTTATTATAGATGTCTGTGGGCGAAACTGGCATAAACACAGATACATTGTACTTTCATTTTCGAATTTGCTGTTAGATGGCACTAGCAGATGTCCTTGTTGTGGTTCTTTTGATACCTGCCTAAAAAGACGACGTTATAAATTCAAGTAATTTAAATATAAGAAAGGTCTCTATCCAATCAATCATTTATAAGGCGAGATGTCACATGCATCTCTAGCCTTAATCTAGATGTAGATCTGTATTTTCTATAAATCTTTTTCAACTGAATGTATGACCTGTCCACACTATGACTATGGACGGTTAAATGCACGAAACAAGCCGTGGATCTTGTCATAACAATAAAAAAAAAATAGAAGGCTACGAAGAGACGTAAGCTACGTCATGTTTGTGAATTCTACCTATCCATGTATAACTACTAAGATCTAGATCTAGGGTATCTAGATATATATATAGTTATACTATAGGTGTCAAAAGACACCTTTATGGCCTGATGAATTGAATATAGATCTAAAAGTAGGTAGGCTCCTCACCCTCTGGGATCTTGACTCTGTTTATGTGGCGGCCATATAATATATATATATATTCATACATCTATGTTTGCAATGCATAAAATAAATTTACTAACTAGATCTAGGTGAATAAAGTTTACTTTATAATAAATCTTACCTTAATTTTCATCATTATTTCTATTCTCTTCCATCGTAACAGCAAGTGATTCTTTGGGATAACTCAGACATGCAGGCAGTGAGAAGGTCTGGCAGTTATATTTACCGCTGCCACAAGCGGTTGCTGACCACAAGTTCTGCCGTCCAGGCTCGAAGATCCAGGGAACCATGGGATAAACGGTTTCCAGTCAGAGCCGAGGATGTAGCACCAGACAAAAAAGGAGGCAGCAAAGAAATGGAGGAGGCTTTACCAGAAGACAGTAAGTGTAGCACCAATTGATCATTTTTTAAAGTCGAATGCCTGCTACTTTTTTAAAAGTCAAATGTCCGTTACTGTTCACTTAAATAAATAATACAAAACCTTATGTCTGCCTCTAGCTTTGAAACTTAAATCTGCTTCATGTTCTATGACAAATATGCAGGTCTATCAAGAAAATCTATCCAATTGATCTGTTCATTATTTATTGCTCCAAATTCTAAACTAAACTTAAGTCGTAGCAAAAAGTGATGAAATCAGTATTTTGAATATATATACTTGTGTCATAACTGTAGTACACATACTTAAGTTGGAAACACTCACAAAATTATCATAAGATTTGAACCTGTCAAACCGTTTATTTCTTATGTTGAAAAAAAAACCTCTCAATTCTTAATTTTGGTAAACCAAAAATCCTCTTTTTAGAAAATAATTATTCAGTATATGAGTACGACTATTATGAGAGGTCCTTGCCTGTAGTACAAGTGAACTTCCTTAAACACTGATATGAGCACACATGAGCACACACACAACAGTCAGTTCCCTTCAATATAATTGATAAGCTTCCATCATTGATATAGTGTATATTTTTTAGTTACGATTTTTTAACATCAAACAAAGGTCTCATTTCTGAAGAGAATAAAAGATATATTTTGCATTGCAATGTGAGTTTTGTCACGAATGTTCTTCATCCAAATGATATAAATTGACCATGCCCTAGTTGATCTTTAGCGAAAATACATACACAAAAAAACTACCAACTTTGTTACGGGCATCTGCTCATAAATACAGCCATTAAAAAAAATTTAAAATAGAATGATTGTTATTTGAACCCCTCAGACATGTGTCATTACTAGATGAAAAAAAATGTAAGAAGAAGAAGAAGAATATGGTGGCCATTTTGGATTTATCAATGATGTTTAGTTCTTTCCCTAAGGCTTTTGTTTTTAATTTATGAACCAAATTACAACTTGGTGTGCATGCACGTCACATAACTATAGTAACTTGTAGTTCTATAGAAGGATTAGTAAATTGATCAAATATAGCAGATCTTGTAGTGTTACATGAAAAAATAGCTCTTGTAGAAATATTGTAAAAGGGACAAAATGATCCCTCTGTATTTCATTAAAAAGACAACTTGCAGAAATATCCTTCGATGCAAAGTTTTATATAATAATAAGCGTTCCGCAACTAAAAATTTAACTCTATCCAATGAAAAACAAAAAAGTTATAGGCATTTATGTATCAAAATGATTAGTTTTGACAGAACGGCTAACAAAGATTTACAAAGGCTAAATCAAGAGAAACATTTAATGGTAGTGGTCTAGAGAAAACAAGGCCCACAAATTGTATTTTGGGCGTTACGGATAAGAAAACTGGGTATTTCATTTAGACGAAGAGTTTAGACATCAATCGTTACAATGATATATAGCCCGATATAGAGGTAAAAACTTATGGTCAAATGGAATGTCCAACATGAAATGAACACATTTTGGGGTGGGGAGTCATGAACAAAAATGTGGAAAAACTGCTCAAAGCTGTTTTTTTTTAAATATATATAGAGAAGGCAATGAGACCATTTCTGTGAGAAGTGAAAATTATCAACAATTAACCGCAGATGCCCTTCATAGAATTTTAAAGCTTTGACCTTAGATCTATAGACAATAATAAGAATATGATATGAGATCTTCTTTAAAAAAGATCCAGGTAAATGGGGTGGTAATATTTACTCTTTAACTAAGTTAAACAATAAGAAGAAGAATTTATCCTTACAAAATATGGTCCAAAGAAAAAAGACCCAGTTAAGAGAAAATCAATTTGACAGATATTCTTTATGTATGCAGTTTTCCAATACATCAGACATAATTTTTACACAGAGCACAGAATTGTATGGCTGGGTGAAATCTTAAAATGTCCACACTCTTTCTCTTCCCAGTCGTGGCCCCTACTGGCATACACCACAGACTCACAGGGGAGTACATTCACGTCCCCGAGATGGTGCCAGAGTTTGTTGTTCCAGACCTAACAGGATTTGAGGTTTGCTGGTACCATAGGTTTATAGAGTAGTGCTCAACTATAGCGGCACCCGGTGCAGCGGGACCATCCCTATAGCCGGACCTTGGATGTATCCCTGTTTAAAAAAAATTATATATAAGCTCTTTAACCTGTGCGTTGATATTATGAAGCAGGGACAGACCCGAACATGGATACAGCGGGAGAGTTTGAGCAAATTGTAAAGGAAAAATAAAAAACGGCATTGTTTTGTTTTCCACTCCCTGGCCTAACCACAGCCGCGTGGGATGGGTTCATTTTGTTTTGCACTGCTAAAGTGCTAGATTTATCTGACTTTTTTGCCAACCTACCGTAAGGGATTGGGGAGGGAGGAGAGTGGTTGGGGGATTGACTGAAAGCAGGCCAGCTGTCTGTGCCTTGTGATACGTAATGTTATCTTACCAGTCAAGTGGTGTGTGGCTAGGAGAGGCACATGATCTACATGACTATAGGTACTAAGCCTAGCCTAAGTGAAAGCGAGGGATGATTGTCGGTGCTTGTATGCTACACAAGTTGAACAACGCAAACAAAAGAATGGTTGTAATCAATCGGAGTGGGGAGGGGGGAAGAGGGGTGAGATGCGTTAGGTCTATGTGTGTAGGCACTTGGACTAGGTGGGAATGCGAGCCTTTTGTAATTGTATCATACATTTCCGTTCTTTATGATCATTGATCCTGAAACACGCATTCATGATTCTCTCCTTATATCCACAGTAGAGAATGCAAATATTACAGCATTAATTTCTCTTTGCTTCCCCATTGTGGGAGCATGTCTTGTGGGCAGGAAAATCCAGCTCTAGGCAAATTCTACTGTAAATGTTAAGCCTAACCTTTTACGATCATGCCGCGCAAATGCTGTGGGTGTTGATACAAGCTTGAGTTAGCTACTCTTTGCATTTATCTGCACGCCTATTCTTTAAAATGATAAATATCAAAGCTTTTACCTTTTGTACATTTTTGAAAATTCCCTCAAATAGTGTGCACACAAGGAATATGTGATATGAAAAGATTAAGTTGCTAATCTATGATATCACTACAGTATCATTGGCAAAGAGTTTTCTTCTTTTCTTAATGAATTTTAGTTTTTTAATTATCACTTCCATATATTCCTTGATCTTTGGAGTTAAATTCACAAAGTTATCTGTGTCTTTGATCTTGCTGGCCTTGAAACTTTGGCAGATAAGCTTTACGTATCTTCCATTTCCTCCTATAGTTCTAAGAATAAGACTTACTTTTGAGCCATTTTAAAAATTTGATTTCTGTCAATATCGATTTGATTTTTATAATTATAAATACAATTTAACTTCTTGCATGCATGTATATAAGAATTGCTTCTTTTTTAGTTTTGATTTCTTAGATCATAAAACTAAAGAAGAATATATTTAAGAAAATATTCTGTTTACTAGTAAAATTTTTGTTATATAATAAAGAGATATTTTCTTAAATATATTATTCTCATGTATAATTATACATGTATTATAATACTTAATAGAGCATTAAAGAAAAAGAAAGGAAAAGATATAGTTTTATCTTTACAAAACATTTTGATGACACTTAAGAAAGAGGACACACACACATGTGCTTTTGGATCCTCAATTAGTTTTCTTTTAAGTGATATGTTTTACTTAAAAAATCTATGGAAATGTATGAGAAATTATGAAATTAATTTTGCTTCATATATAGAGTACCAACCAGAACTAAACGGTGACCAAGTTTTTTTTTCATCCCTTCAGCTGAAGCCTTATGTGTCCTACAGAGCTAAGGAAATCACCCAGGGGCCCATAACTCCAAAAGATGTCTTTAACTCCGTCTATGCCGAGACGGTGGAGGACGATTACCGGCGAGGAACGATCAAGGTGGAGGGAGAGACCATCAAGCTGTCGGATGGGAGAGTCCTAAACACAAAAGATTTTGTGGGGGACAAAGATGAAGAAGTGCAGTGATTATCAGTGATATAAAATTTTTTCTTAAATGTACAGATTTTCTAAAGACAATTCTAAAGGGTCATGGTTCTATGATTCAGTATGGTGTAACACTTTGAGCTAGATTTTCAGTCGAGCCAAGGATGGGAGGCCAGCTAAGAATCGAACCTCATACATCCGGCTAATAGTGCTATCAATTCAGCTCTCCAATGACTTAGTTATCTTGCATAATTTAGGAGCATGAATGCCAGGTTAGGTGTCTTAATCTAAGTGATAACAAAATAAAAGAAAAATTATGTTGGTAGTAACAACAATGCTACACAAGGTTTTATCAATAAAAATTGTTTTTTGTAACCTTTCAAATTAATCTGACATGAAATGACTGATCGTTTTTCTTTACATTCTTTACATCTTTATCAAAATTCTCACCATTGACTCACCATTACTCTATTTTCTTAACATCTTTATCAAAATTCTCAGTGTTGGCCTCAATAAAGGTTTTTGATGCAGAGATCCAGAATGTCTTAAATAATCAAAATATGAATTTCCTTTCACGAAAACTACCCTCTCCTAACTCAAGGGTTAGATTTTGAGGATATAAAATTACAATTAATAACCAGTAAAATATGCTGTGGAATTTGTTCAGATTAACAATGGTTCTATATAAACTATTTCCAAGGCACCAATTCCACTTTTTCGGTACTCCACAGTCATAGTTTACTATACACTTCAGATTAAAAAAAACTTTCAGGCTGTCCCCACGAGGTTTATCTTAAGCTTAATTTCAATGAAGACCCACTATCACAACAACAAAACAGAAAATTCCAAACGTTTTGTTGACAATCAAAGAAGTATAGTAACCGTGATGCCAACTGGATCATTATTCCTGTACTGAAAATCTAGCTCAAAGTGTTACACCATTAATGACCCAATTGGCATCACGGTTACTATACTTCTTTGTCAACAAAACGTTTGGAATTTTCTCTTTTGTTGTTGTGATAGCGGGTCTTCATTGAAATAAGCTTAAGATAAACCTCGTGGGGACAGCCTGAAAGTTTTTTTTTAATCTGAAGTGTATAGTAAACTTTGACTGTGGAGTACCGAAAAAGTGGAATTGGTGCCTTGGAAATAGTTTATATAGAACCATTGTTAATCTGAACAAATTCCACTGCATATTTTACTGGTTATTAATTGTAATTTTATATCCTCAAAATCTAACCCTTGAGTTAGGAGAGGGTAGTATTCGTGAAAGGAAATTCATATTTTGATTATTTAAGACATTCTGATTTTCTGCATCGAAAACTTTTATTGAGGCCACCACTGAAAATTTTGATAAGAATGTAAGAAAAACGATCAGTCATTTCATGTCAGATTAATTTGAAAGGTTACAAAAAACAATTTTTATTGATAAAACCTTGTGTAGCATTGTTGTTACTACCAACATAATTTTTCTTTTATTTTGTTATCACTTAGATTAAGACACCTAACCTGGCATTCATGCACCTAAATTATGCAAGATAACTAAGTCATTGGAGAGCTGAATTGATAGCACTATTAGCCGGATGTTCAATTCTTAGCTGGCACCCCATCCTAGGCTTGACAGAAAGCTTTACTGACACGGTTTATTTTGGGTAGAACAGGAGACTTCCGACGCAAAAGATCCCGAGTTCGAATCCTGGCTGTTGCGTCCCCTACTGGTTGGGTCGGTGTCAGTATAATTTGATCGGCTGAGACAGGAGTCATGGTATCCCCGCCCTTTCTCGCGTGTGGCAGCACATAAAATTGTCAGGCGTCAGTCTTGGGGCCCGTCCATGAATTGATAGCACTATTAGCCGGATGTATGAGGTTCGATTCTTAGCTGGCCTCCCATCCTTGGCTCGACAGAAAGCTTTACTGACAGAGGGTTTATTTTGGAGTAAACCCAAGAGACGTAAAATTTACCAAAAGTAATTTTGTAGAATATGAAATTTAAAAAAAACAACTAAGAGTCTTGAATTACTTGTAGACGCAAGATGTTTATATCAGATGTAGTCATTTTTTACATGAAGAAAATCCTGTTACAAGGCTTCCCAAGCCCAGGTAAAAATATCAAAGGTTTAAGAATTCATTTTTTACCTTACGCTAAACGAAGCCGTTTGAGGGCACAACAATACTCAGAAAAAAACAGCAACTCGACATCATTTTTAAACTTACTTTTCTAACTCGACCACTTATTTGCTACTTTTTAGTTGGGCTCTTATTCTTAATCCATTGTCAGAAACTAGACTGTCTTGTGGATGAGTACCAAAACTAATGTCTGAAAAGTGTTAAAGCTGCCACACTCTACGACACAGAGGCAAAGGTGGGATACCAGGACTTCTGCCACATTAATCTGACACTGACGCAACCAGGAGGGTACAGAGCAACTTACTTATGAATTTGTGCGTATTTTTATTAATATTAAGGCGTCTTACAATAAAGAATAAACGAAGTTTTATTTGTATAATTTGTAAGAGCTTTTATTTTTATTGCTTGCCAAAATCATGTCCTTTAACGGTTCTTTTTACTACTACTACTACTACTACTACTGCTACTACTACTACTACTACTACTACTACTACTACTACTACTGCTACCACCACTACTACCGCTGCTGACACTGATACAACCAGGAGGGTACAGAGCAACTTGCTTATGAATTTGTGCATATTAATAGTGACTATGGTAGGCTGTTACAAACTTTTGATGCAGCACCATTGAACTTCAAGGCTTTTCTGAGCATCTGAGATTTTTTAAGCTCTTTTCTCATGTGTTGAGTTTTTCCATACTACATTGTAGACATTATAAATGAATTAGAAAATAAAATAATACCTGTACATGTATGTGATTGAGAATGTATCTAAAAACAAACGAAAGAAAAAATAATGTGTTCTCTTGAACTAGAGATATTCTCTTACCACATTTTTTTAAGCTCATGGAATGGATGAATAAAGTTCCTGTATACATTACAACACTCAGTTTTCCTTTTTTAATTTGATTTTTTAAACTTTTTTTTCCATTTCAACCAGAATAGTACATGTACTTAGTTATTTCTTTTTCTTCAACCATTTCATTTTCAAGTTTTAATTTACCAGTAACCCTTTTACTGATGAATTTTTTTTTTTTGAAAGATAGAAGTACAGAGAGAGGGGGAAAAGAGGAACAGAGAAGGAGGGGAAACCTATGTTTAAAAAGAGGACATGTCACATGACATGCAACACGGATACCTCGTTGGTTTGTCAAAGCCATGTGAGGCTCACTACTGCCAATACCCTACCTGAAACAGCAGTCATGGTATCCCCGCCCTGTCTCGTGTGTGACAGCACATAAAATTGTCAGACGTCCGTCTTGGGGCCCGTCCACAATATAGCCTATATATTGCTACTGTTGGACGTTAAACCAACCCAACCCAACCCGTTAAAGCCATGTGAGGCTCACTACTGCCAATACCCTACCTAAATTACATTTTTTACTCTGTGCTTGATGTCGTTGAGCCAATCACACCCTCACCCATCAACCTACAACTTTACAACTTTCTTTTTGCCTCTTCTTTCCCAACCCTCTTTGCGTATCATTTTTCATTGTGAACCACCCCTTTCATTAAACACTACACTACCTAATGTGAGCCCTGGCTTATGGGAGAAGTGTTGTTTATTTAGCGACGACCCTGCAGATCTTGGTTTTTCTCATTTTAAACTAGATGTAGAGTGTATGCAACTTTTTTACTGCAAGCTTTCGGCACTTCTGGTTAGTTGGACCCGAGGGTGGGTATGAGATTTTTTTTTTTTATCCTGTATAGCTTAATAACAAATAATAAAAATATAAATTTGGGGTTTTTATCTGTTGGTGAATGTAGGGTGTTTGTTGCATTATGAGTTCTACCTACAATGTTTTTGTAAACCAAAATCAATGGCAGGTTGGGTTGGGTTAGTTTAACGTCCAACAGCAGCACTATATAGACTATATTGTGGACGGGCCCCAAGACGGACGTCTGACAATTTTATGTGCTGCCACAGACGAGACAGGGCGGGGATACCATGACTCCTGTCTCAGCCGGTCACATTATACTGACACCGACCCAACCAGTAGGGAACGCAACAGCCAGGATTCGAACTTGGGACCTTTTGCGTCGGAAGCCGATGTTCTACCCCTGGGCCACCATGCCCCCCTCCCAAAATCAATGGCTCCATTGAACAGAAGAACTAAAAGAGAGTAAAGCCAGGAGTTTTTTGTTATTTACCAGCACATCTTTTTATTGCACATTAACATTATGAAATATGTAATTTGTCGTACACAATGATAGTAGCAGTAGTAATCTCATGCAAAAGAACAGAGTATAAAAAAAACAAGTATTAAAAAAAAATGTAATGAAAAGAAAACATAGAGGGAATGTCGGGATCTCTTTAAGTGCTTGTGGATGTGTGAGTGTGAGCTAATATTTATAATCCAACATCCTAAAACAACAATGTAGTTTGGTAAATGATTCCTATATGTGATATATTATTGTTATAAAAAACAAATATCTTTGAAATATCTTTTCCTTTTCCACCATGAAGATTGAAATATTGTGCACACTAAAACTTTTTTTTTTTTTTTCCATTTTGTAATAGAAAAAGGTAGATCTTAAAATTTCTCAATGACCTAGAAGTCAATTTAAACTAATAGAGACAAAACTCTGCACAATAAAAATTATCTCCACAACATTTTAGAGATTGCTAAGGATTTGTGGTTCTTTTCCGTGTTGTCCCCGCCACTGATTCAAGCATGAATTTTTCCCTTAACCAGCATTTTTTTACCTGGGAGTTCCTGTCAGAAATTCTAATTTCAGTCTTATTAAAAAGTCACATTACAAAATGTTTCACACAACGTAATATTTTCAGGTACATTCCTCATGAATGAGGCAGTGTTGTTGTTTTTTTCAACTTAAACAAAAGATTTATATCATAAATGATATATATATATATATTTATTAGAATCACAAATGTTCTCTTATTTTATCATCCACTTTGAACAAACCTTTATCCTTTTATTACCTCAGGCACCCATAAATACTTCACATTTAGTTAGTTAATGCATATACCCAGTCCACCTTAAAAAGAGAAACCATAATCTTCACAGTCTGTAGATTTAAGTAAGCTGTGACCACCACTTATCAAATTGCAGGCATACAAGAAAAAAAATTATACATATTAGATGTACAGCAAGTAATGTATTTATATTTATACATATATATGTAATGTATAGCTTATATATATCATACATAAGTGTCCTAGGACCTTGTTGGTTGCAAACATTCATTCAATAAATATTTACAATTAGGCCTATATCACATATATATTTTTTGTCAAAAGAAGTATCTCTCTTTCTCTCTGTTTTCATCTCTTTCTTTTTCTTGTTCGCAAATAACAAAAATGATCACAACTGAGATTTCGAACACTATTTGTATCATGTTTGTTATCCTAAAATCTTGTCAAGCGCAAAGGGAAATTCTCTGTCACAAGATGATCGTCCGCAAACACCACAACAATGTTGATCTCAAAGTCTAGGAAGAAAGTGGGAGGAGAAAATAAATGTATAAAGTGTTTCAATATATTGAAAATGAATGAATAAAATATATATATGGAGTGCTAAAAGAAAAAAACAAACCAAAATACCTCTTCAATTTACAAACAGTACAATGGAATACACTTAAAATCAACTCTTTAATTGAAGAAAATTATTATGAAAGTTATACTTGATAAGCATCCAAAATAAATATGATATTATTAATATCATACTCTTTAGGTTTAATTTATAAGTTCATACACACTGCATTTTTTGAGAGGTCCAACAGCAGCAACAAAAAACATCGTTTTCCTGACAGATGCCTTGTCTGTTCTACAGGCCCTCAAATCCAGCAAAAACAAAGACCTAAATGATCTGACCTCAGCGCTAACCTCGCTAAGCCAAACCCATACAATAGCCCTACAATGGATTCCCTCCCACTGCAATGTATTTGGCAATGAGACTGCTGACTTGCTAGCCAAAAAAGCAACAGCGCTCCAACAAAATGACTACACAACAACATACAGTGAAGCAAAGACAATAATCCATGCCCAACAACATGAGGAATGGCTGCAGGAACACCCCAACCATGTCCAAAATGATGCTTATCATGCACTGACAAGAGCTGAACAAGTGGTCATTTTTAGGCTCAGAACAGGACACAACCGCCTGAATCACCACCTCTACACAAAGCTCCACATTGGAACATCAGACCAGTGCACATGCCAAACTGGAGGTCAAACAGTCATCCATGTCCTACAACACTGCCCCATGTATGAAAACCTAAGAAACCTGATGTGGCCACAGGACACACCAATGGCACAGAAGCTGTATGGAAGCCTGGAGGATCTACGGCGCACAGCAACATTCATGTCAGAGACTGGGCTGTCCATTTGAGTGAACGCAAAGAAGAAGAAGAAGTAATGACTCAGTAATTTTTGCAGTTACCCGATAAAAACAAAAAGAAATATGATCTATATTAAATATGATATTATTAATATCATACTCTTTAGGTTTAATTTATAAGTTCATACACACTGCATTTTTTGAGAGGTTGGTTTTTGGTTGGGTTGGTTTAACGTCCAACAGCAGCACAATGTAGGCTATATTGTGGACGGGCCCCAAGACGGACGTCTGACAATTTTTATGTGCTGCCACACACGAGACAGGGCGGGGATACCATGACTCCTGTCTCAGCCGGTCACATTATACTGACACCGACCCAACCAGTAGGGAACGCAACAGCCAGGATTCGAACTCGGGACCTTTTGCGTCGGAAGCCGATGTTCTACCCCTGGACCACCGCGCCCCCCGCAGTTTTTGAGAGACGTCACTCACCAACTTTGAAGTTGTTTGTCGAGAGAGACGGGCAGGTGAACAGCCTCGGGAACACCATGTACAGAGGGATGGCCATTTTCCGCACAACGTCACCCTCGGCAATCTGGATGTTCTGAATCTCCGTTGCTGCAGATAGTGGATGAAACAGAGAAAAAATCAATTATAAAAAGCTATAAGGATTATAAAAATAAATAAATTAGCTGACCAATTATAGGAAACATGATCCCACCTAGAGATGGTTGGTTGGCTGGGTTGGTTTAACGTCCAACAGCAGCAGTATATAAGCTATATTGTGGACGGGCCCCAAAATGGTTCGTATATTTTTGCTGTAGAATATTAATTTTGAAAAAAAAAATTGGGAAACTATTTTACTGTGTGTAGTATCTATAAAAGGCTGAGAAAATAATCAATTAAAAAAACATTCAGGACATGGGGTTGTGGTTTGATAAAGAGGCTGAATGAAGCAACTTCTTAATACTAATCTATGTAATATAGCCCAGGATAATCTCTTGAGCCCAAAAAAATAAATTTTTTCTCCTTGAAATTTGCAGTTATGTTATGTCTCAATTTTTGTACACATGATTACATACTTATATTTTAAAACTTATCATGTGCAAAACATATGTACTGCAGTACATTATGACATGTTTAACTTAGCATGGTTCAAAAAAGTTATCTGTCTGGTATAAATAATAAAGTTGCCCTATGCTACGTTTTAAATTTAAATATTTAAAGCTTCCTCACACATTAACTCTTAAAGTCTTGACTGATGATTAAAGTGGCCCTGAATTTATTTTTATGTGGTGTTATGGACGGCATGACTATGATTTTGTCATATTTGTACGTAAATAACTATCTGAATCTCATGAAAATGGATATGAAAAAATACATGGCATTCATAAACTCAGAAAATTCTGGATCTAGTTGAAACCTATTACATTCAGAGCATGGAGGGTTAAAGCTTGATCTTTGAAATTTTATCTTTCAATTTCAATTAAGTAATCATTATGACAGAGGTATATGAAGCCAGAAATTCTTAGAGATAAAAAAAACCCCATTAAATCTCATTAAGTCGTGGCGTGTTAAATGTTTTAACGCTAATCTGTGCACAGTCACTGAGCAAGCATTGAGTTGAAATATCTTCATTCTTCATTCTCATTTTTATTGCTTTGTAGCATTTTCAGGGAAATTAAATTTCTATTTTAATGTTTGGACATAAAAAAAAAGCAAAAAAAAAAAAAAAAAAACAATCTTAAAAATATCACACACACAAAAAAAGGAAATCATTGAACAAGAAAAGAATGATGGAAATAGAATCAACAAAATTAATGTTCAACCCTACTCTTTCAATACAATAAACAGTAAAGCAAGTTTTTGGTTTACAAACATAAATGAATAAAACTCTGATAAAAAATCCTAATTTCATTTTAACCACATCCGTCTACTCCCATTAAAAAAAAAACATTCAAATGAATTCAACTTAAAACCTCACAAATTATGACCTTGAGTACGTCCTGAAAAACAAAAACATGCACCTTTAATAGGTAAGCAACAAGGTGCTATTTTTTTTAAACAACACAAAAAAGAACGAATGAAATGAAAAGCAACCCACAAGTTTTCTGAAGAGAATGGCACAACGGTGCCCTTTGAAAAACTTTAGTAAAAACTTAAATAATTATGTAAGTAATCATCAATTTTTTTTATTATCCAGCTGAATTAATCAAGCACTAAAGACGATACTACATGATCAAGATTTTTCAGGTTGCTCTTTATTTGTTCACTATGCTAAACTGCTGATAATTTTACTTTGTCAACCACTACGCCAAGTTTGGTTCCTTTTTTAAAATGTTTTTACTAAATTAAAATCTGACAACAGATAAAAGTGTCTTTGAAGTTAGAGCGTTGGCGCCAAGCCTGATTTCGAGCCCTGCTATATATGGCTGCTATGTTTGTCTGTTTTTCCCTACTGGTTGGGTCAGCGTCATTACAATGTGACTGGCCAAGTCCCAGGCACCCCACTCTGGAATCCCATCCAAAATATTACATTAGTTCATCCAAAATATTACATTAGTTCATCCAAAATATTACATTAGTTCATCCAAAACATTATATTAGTTCATCCAAAATATTACATTAGTTCATCCAAAAAATTACATTAGTTCATCAAAAATATTAGATTAGTTACTGTTGTAGGAAGTTAAAAAAAATCAATCCGAACCTCTACATTTTCTCTAACTATCAACAAACACAAACTAACTTGCGCCCACTAACTTCCCTTTTCATAAATGCATTTTGAAAAGCAGTTTTTGGAATCATATTTTAATTTCTAAACATGAAAATGGACTTTTTAAAGCTTGTATAATGTATGCATATCTTTGAAAACATTAAAACTTAAAATATATATAATAAAGAATAAAGAATCACCAAGAACATTAGAGTTAAATCACCTAGGTTCTCCAAACCACCTTAGGACGTCTTGCGGTGTCACTTCAGCGTTTTACTATCCAAACTCGAACTAGATCTATATTGCAACACAGCGTCACACACTAAAAAAGCAGTGCACTGTGGTTAATGCCCAAGTTCATTTTTATGTAAGCTTTGTTCCTTAGACCTCCTTATAAATTTGTCATTTGTGTGATTGAAAGGATATATAATTTAACTTTCTTTCAACATAAGTTCGTGTTTTCTATTACAACCCACCGAACATCCCAAGACTGTTTACAGGTCTATAATTAGGCTGAGTTTATACGCACTAAATATAGGGTGTGTCTCAAAATTTTGCTATACATAATATGTAATTTAGTGTTTCTGTCAAAATTAGTATGGCAACTAATTTATTTAATACAGCAAACAATTTTTCTGTAGACTTTAAAAACATGAAACTAAAAAGAGAGATTCACTTTGTTTCTACAGTGCGAACAAACTGCGTGTAGACACCCTCCAATAATTTCAGCACCATTTAGGCTGCCTCACATAAGACAGGGTGGGGAGATCCGAACTTTTGTCTCAAACGATCACATTACTGTGAAAATGACCCAACCAGTAGGAGACGAAATTAGACAAATAAATTTTTGACCAACTTTGGGTGTCAAACAGTGGACATCCACGGATCCAGAGACCAATGCCCTACCGTTTGCACGAGTTTGGCTCACATGTACAGGTGTGTATACCGCTATTTAACACGGTAGATAATCTTTCTTTAGACTTAGAAAATATTAAACCAGGAGAGAGGTTGGTTGGGTTGGTTTAACGTCAAACAGCATCACTATATAGGCTATATTGTGGACGGGCCCCAAGACGGACGTCTGACAATTTTTTATGTGCTGCCACACACGAGACAGGGCGGAGATACCATGACTCCTGTCTCAGCCGGTCACATTATACTAACACCGACTAAACCAGTAGGGAACGCAACAGCCAGGATTCGAACTTGGGACCTTTTGCGTTGGAAGCCGATGTTCTACCCCTGGACCATCGCGCCCCCCTAAACCAGGAGAGAGAGCTTTATTTGACGGTCCGACCAATGTGTGTATCGGCACTCTTCTCTAATTTCAGGATTAAACCTTAACAACACTCACCGTCCTTTGCGTAACCCTCGGCACATCCACATGTCTCTACCCGAACTAGTTGGATCTCTATAGATTTGATCGGGGCCTCGCACGACTCCACTGTCAGCTGTAAACAGATAAAAACTCAAGCATCTTAGAATTCGCACTTCACTATGGTTATTAAATATGACCCTTAAAAAAAAACAACAAGATCAATCTTAACAGGCGTATGCAAAAAGTGATTGCAGATAGCGACTCACTATAGTGGGAGGTGGGGGGGGGAGGGTATTTGCCACAACAAATAAACATATTAGCAGAGGCTACAAATATGTAAATAGTGCATTATATAATAAATACACCTATAAAACGATGTATTGGAAGTTCAGAAGCAGACCACCAAATAATGCTTCACTGCCCTGTATCAAACCTTCAGAGGAGATAACAGTTCATGCTGTAGATAACAGAATACAGTCAAACCTGTCTAAGACGCACAGGGGAACTCGCCTGCGTTCTGGAGAAGATCCAGGTTATTACCGCATATCATGATCTTGGTCTTCCTTGCATTCACTCTCAGACCTTTTTCCTCCATACCTTCCTTCCACGTCAACAGCCTACTGACACATTCCTCAAGTGACTCCGCTATGATGACTAGGTCGTCAGCATAAAGGTCCTCCCAGGGGACACCAGATCGGAATTCACGAGAAAGGGCTTCAAGAACGACGATAAACAGCAGTGGACTGAGTACAGAACCTTGGTGGACTCCAACTTTCACTGTAACCGTCACCTACCCGGACCTGACTCCGTGCATTTGCATACATGCCCTGGACCAGACGCACAATCCACTCCTCTACACCAAGTTTCCTCAGTGCCCACCAGATCACTTTCCTAGGGACTCGATCGAATGCTTTCTCCAGGTCCACAAAAGCCATGTAAAGTCTTTTGTTGGCTGCTAGGTATTTCTCCTGCAGTTGTCTGACAACGAAGATTGCATCTGTTGTGCCCCTGCCTGGGACGAAGCCAAACTGGGACTCGTCGATCGACACCACCTGTCTAATGAGGCTGTCCACAATCCTCTCTAAGACTTTCATGACCTGCTCCGTCAGCTTGAGTCCACGGTAGTTGCCCCTATCCAATGCATCCCCTTAATAATAATAATAATAATAATACATGGCTTTTATATAGAGCAACACCCAAGACAATGCCTGGCTCAGTGCGCTTTATAAAGTGATTAAAATGACAATGAACGTCCATTTAATACATAAATATCATAATCGTAGTTATTATGAAGGACATGATGAGAAATGGCAGTCTTGGATTACCCTTGTCACGGTGTCACGGACTATTGAAACATTCAAAGCAATAAAACTTAAGCCCTCAGTCTATTTGCTCCTAACATAAAAAAACTAACAGTACTTGTAATATGCGAGGCACAAAAACATTTTAAAATAGGTATAGAGCAGCTCTAAGAATACATTCACATTAATTAATTGATAATACTTGTAATAGTAGAATTCCTTCATAGTTTTTCTGAGCATTCAAGGGCAATAATTTATGATACCCAGTTCACACATGCACTTTCCTAACAAAGTAACATAGATTTTTATATCTAATTTGGTGCACACAAAAAAAACATGAAATAATAATAAAATAATAGAATATCATCCCTGACCTGTCCCGTCAAGGGCTTTGTAATCTGTAGACAGGATGAGTCAATATGACCTTTCACTTTGAATTGTGGGACGTTTTGTTTCTGTGAGGAGAAAAGAAACAACAAAAAGTAAACAAGGTATTAAAAAAGACAATAAGACTTCTGCAACAGCTTAGAGACACAAATTCAAATTACACTCTCAAAAAGCTACTGAAACATATTTATTCCATATCCATGGTAAAAACCATGTTTTTGGAAGGAAATTACACTTGTGTATGTTGTGTAATAAACGGTTCTTGATGAGCTAGATTTTAAAGAGCACTTTCAAATGTTGCTATAAATTTTGATCAACATTGAAATGGACACTCAAGCATATACCAGAACATGCATTCATAATATATACATAAGACATTTATAACTAAGTTCTCAGTGTCTATGTATACAAGTATTGCTATTGTTCAAGTAAGACCAATACAACAATAAATATCAATGGATGTTTAACCACATCTACAAGTTGATTTTTTCAAACCCAAGTTCACAACAACTATGATTATTATTACCATTGTTAATGTTATTGCTATCATTTCTTTAATAAAATAAACATAAGTACTATTATTATTATTATTACTATTATTATTATTATTATTATTATTATTATTATTATTATTA
>RQTK01000374.1:296961-319297 GCA_003991915.1 Elysia chlorotica | reverse complement strand
TACTATTATTATTATTATTATTATTATTATTATTATTATTATTATTATTATTTAACAACAACAAATTCCACCAAAAAAAAACCACAAAAACAAAAATCAAGAAAACGTTTTCTTCAGCAAAAAGCGGACATTGAAAAGTAATACAAAAGTTCTGATTTTAAAGTTTATTTGATATAACGCTTATAGTATGAAAAGTGCCTCTGACCTTGACATTGGTAAGGGTGTCTGGAGTGATGGTAAAATTTACAGGCTTTGCCTTGGCCTTTTCCTCTTGGTTCTGCAAGAATAAACATAAGGAGTAAAAAAAAAAAATCCATGTAAAAATTAATTATGATTGAGAAAGACAGAGGTAGAGAAGGGGGATGAGAGAGTGACAAAAACAGACAGAAAGACAGACAACAAGACAGAGAAAAACCTGAGAGAGACAACTATCAAAAAAGGAAAGAGAAAAAATAAATTAAACCAAAAGAAGTAACAAAATTTTCAAATGGCGTCTTGGGTCTACAAAGGAAGGAGTTATTATTTTTTCAAACTCTAAAAGGGGTTAAGGGACATAACTCTTTCTTTTTCATACTAAGGTCATTCCATTTGATGTTTTTAACATAATTGTAGTATATCAAGGGATATAACACTAATGTTTAAGCATCTCTTTTATTTTCTCTCGCTTATGTCCCTTGGGCTAAGACCAACATTTTAAGTCATGTTTATTTTACAATTTTTGTAATGGCTACCGGCAGACCTGAATGTCAACATGGCTGCTGCAAACACATGTACCAAACCTGATCAGATATTGAATTAAATACCAATCATTATAACTTAACCACTGACTTTCATGAATCAATTTATGTAATATGTCAAGATATTACAATAATATATTACCCAAAAAAGTTTAAAAAAAAATCCAAGTTATGCCTGATTCACCCTGATTGCCTCACTTGTATTTCAAGTGTTGGTTATGTAAAGGGAAAAGAACGGCACTCAAAAAAGCATTTATTTTCTATTTTGTGGCCTTTACTTCAGGAAAAATGTTTTGAAATCTAGACATCTCAATTGAGAAACAAAAGTAGATGAAAGTACTGCTAGAGAAAATCACCTTATACTCGATGATGAATTCTGTTTGCTTTTGCAGGTCTTTGTTGAGAAGAGATCTCTTCATTTCCACTTTAATGAGATACTGAAAAGAATTTAAAAAAAACAATGTGTGAGGTTTCATTGTACTGAAATGATTGAAAATAAGAGAACAGCATACAGTAGACTTGATGATAACATTGAAATAATAATAAAAATTATAATAATGATAATGATAATATAAATAATAATAATAATAATAATAATAATAATAATAATAATAATAGCAATAATGACAATAATAGTAATTATAAAAATAAAAAATAATAATAACGATAATAAATATTTGGTTAGCACTGGCATTTGGGCTAAAATCCTGAAATGATTACCTGTATATTCACGAAGACGCCGTGATATGTCTCGTATAATGTTTTCCCGGGCTTGGGTTTCAGCGGAACCTCGAAGGGTATCTCCGTCTTGCCGCTGGGCAGTTTACCGGGTTTGATCACATCCAGGTTGTAGTTCAGCAGTTGAATGGGCTGTGGGAAATACAAGGAAACATGAAATCTGTGAATTTCACATAATTGTAGGAAATGTAGTTCAGCAGTTGAATGGGCTGTGGGAAATAAATGATGGAAAAGGAAACATGAAATCGGTGAATTTCACATAATTGTAGGAAATGTAGTTCAGCAGTTGGATGGGCTGTGGGAAATACAAGGAAAAATGAAATCTGTGAATTTCACATAATTGTAGGAAATGTAGTTCAGCAGTTGAATGGGCTGTGGGAAATAAAAGATCGAAAAGGAAACATGGAATTTGTGGATTTCACATAATTGTAGGAAATGTGTTTTCACAGAAGTTTCTTCCACTTATTGGAAGACATTATTTTGTTAACAGCAATAATATTAAGGAAAAATACAATTAAATATCTATGCTATTATTTGCAGTAATTATAATTCCCTCTGTGCGCACTATGTAGTCTTCAGTTGTCCCCTTTAACTGACTAGAATGTTCGCTCTGCTAAGTATTACTCATAAGTTTGCTAATACCCTTACTTGTAAAGCTTACTAAAACCTCTTTAAAAGCAGATCTCATGATTTCTCAATGTGTTATATATAAATAAAAATTTTGTAAAATCTCATTCCCTATATTTTTCATGTTGCTGTTATTGATCCAGCGACGTATGAGCTTTCACCCTTCGGTCCAATGGCATGTAGTGAACCACGATTGTTTTCTTCAACTGTTGGGTAGTTGCGTAGAGGGGGTTATCTGATCCATACATGTGGCCACACAGTGTATATATACCTTGGGGGAAGTTGAGGCTGTATTCTGTTTAGATGGAGGTTCATTTGTATGTGTCCACTTCTAAGTCTGAATTAGTAAATATTGTGGATTGATCTTTTTTGGATAGGAAGTTGATGCTATCATTTGATTTTGGTGTGTTCATTTGTTTAAAGACTGCTCTTCATGTCTTGCCCATGACCTATTTGTCCATCCAATCTTGCTTTGCAGTGTTCAGTGTAACAGGCGTGTCTGGTTGTTACTGTAGAAATCAAATTTTTAGAAAGAATGAATGCTCTGACAAATAAAAGTGTGTAAAAGAGTAATGAAAACAATTGCAATATCAAGTTGATGAAAAAAAATACAATAAAATAGTATAAGCATTGAATAAAAATTGATATTAAATAATGATAGAAAATATTCTCTAAGGCTTGTAATACTGTTAGTGAAGCAGTGAAAAACACAATATTTCTAATTTTCAAGGGGTAGGTGTCAAAAACAGTGCTTAAGTGGTAGAGGGCTGTGTTTCAATAGCTACCATTTTGGCCTCTTGGTACATTTTTATCCACATGCATCAGAGGGCTTGGTAGTGATGGAGGTTCATTTGTATGTGTCCACCTGTTTAGATGGAGGTTCATTTGTATGTGTCCACCTGTTTAGATGGAGGTTCATTTGTATGTGTCCACTTCTAAGTCTGAATTAGTAAATATTGTGGATTGATCTTTTTTGGAGAGGAAGTTGATGTTATTATTTGATTTTGGTGTGTTCATTTGTTTAAAGACTGCTCTTCATGTCTTGCCCATGGCCTCTCTTTCCATCCAATCTTGCTTTGCAGTGCTTAGTGAAATAGGCGTGTCTGGTTGTTCCTGTTGAGATCCCGTTTTTGCGAGTATGTCTGCTCTGACACCTCCAGGTGTGTACGAGTGTCCTGGGATCCATTGCATTGTCAGGTTGATGCCAAAGGATGCCATGAGATGGTGTGAGCTTTGTATGATTGTTGTTCAATTTTGGTTGTCTATATTCTCTAAGGCTTGCAATACTGCATGGGTGAAAGTACCCAGCACTTACTTGGCCTGCAATATGGGACTGACCAAATTTCCTGGCCTGCATGTTGTACTCATGATATTAAAGGTTCCTTCGATGATTGGACCACAGAATATGCTAAGGAGGGACTTGATTAGCCTTGACAAATTAATGTATTAAATACTGTTAGCGAAGCAGTGAAAAACACAATAGTTCTAATTTTCGAGGGGTAGGTGTCAAAAACAGTGCTTAAGTGGTAGAGGGCTGTTTCAATAGCTACCATTTTGGCCTCTTAGTTGGTACATTTTAATCCACATGCATCAGAGGGCTCGGTGGAGCTGCAATCTGGGTGCTGGATCAAGACCATATCCTGCCTTGGTGGTTCCGTCGAAAGCTGAACCATCTGCATAGATGTGTTTTCTGTGGGGGTTGGGTTGGGTTGGTTTAACGTCCAACAGCAGCACTATATAGGCTATATTGTGGACGGGCCCCAAGACTGACGTCTGACAATTTTATGTGCTGCCACACACGAGACAAGGCGGGGATAACATGACTCCTGTCACAGCCGGTCACATTATACTGACACCGACCCAACCAGTCTGTTTTTTGTGACGCAAGCGTAAGTGCAACTGTATCATATGATTTTATACTTTGGGCTTGTCTTATGACAGGTTCTTTCATTTGAGTAGTGGGAGGAACTAATTCTAGTAGTGGGAGGAACTAGTTCATTTACTAATTGAATTTCTAATCTTTTTTGAGGCAGGTGGTATTTTTCCTTGGTATCCGTTATATAGTACATGACCAATTTTTGCTGAAGTCTAGCCTTTGGTTTCCAGTTGTATACAAGTTTTCTGTTTGGGTGTTGAGGGCTCATTCTTTTACTTTTTTTCAAATAATACTAAGGCTGCTTGTTCCCTGAACATTCCAAGGGATTCCACATTGGTGCTGATTTCATATGTGGCAGTAGGTGTGGAGTTCTCTATAGAGGGAGGGAGAGAATTCTCTCCCTCTCTCCGGGTTTAACGTCCCCTAGGGGATACGCAGTAGGTGTGGACCTCATGCCTCCATTTATAAAGCAGAGGACATTATTTTGGACCTTACCAAATTCTCACACGTAGTTTGACTGCACACGGTTAGTAGGCTGTTTCCATAGTCCAGTACTGAACGGACCTTGCCAAGATAAACGGCTCTCAGTGTTTAGTATACCTGAGCCCTATGAGCTGCTTGCAAGTTTCTTTAGTATCTGTAATCTTTTCTTTGCTTCAGTTTTCACGTTCTGAACATGCCTTTTCAGGGTGAGCATTTGGTCTAGTTCAACTCCAAGAAAGGTTGGGTGATCAACTTTAGAAAGGGTTTCCTTTCTTGTGGTTTGTTTTAAATTTGCTTTAGCTGTTTTATGGCTATGTGAAGATGGTGTACACGGTCTTTTAGCAATCAACGTTTCATTTCCACTGAGACAGGAGTCATGGTATCCCCGCCCTGTCTCGTGTGTGGCAGCAAATAAAAATTGTCAGACGTCCGTCTTGGGGCCCGTCCACAATATAGCCTATATAGTGCTGCTGTTGGACGTTTAACTAACCCAACCTCAACCTCAACCCACCTAGGGTAATAGCTGTTAAGTCTCTCGAGACCAGAGCTAAGCTTGACAGCACTAACTGTTGCCTTGGTATTTGATTGCCATCTGTTTTTTCTGTTACTTCATTAGTCAGTATAATGTGATCGGCTGTGACAGGAGTCATGGTATCCCCGCCCTGTCTCGTGTGTGTCAGCACATAAAATTGTCAGACGTCCGTCTTGGGGTCCGTCCACAATATAGCCTATATAGTGCTGATGTTGGACGTTAAACCAACCAACCAACCAACTTCATTAAACAAGATGGGTAACAGAGTGCAGCTCAGACGTAAACCTTGAGGAAGACCTTATTCTTGTATTTCTCTACAAAGAAAGTACAATGCTACTTTTCCCCCAAAAGATCTACATTATACTATAATCTACTTACACTATCTCTTTCAAAATATAAATGTCGCTGTTTAAACAAAAGTTGCATATAATTGCAAAGTTTCATATAACTCAACTGAACTTCACAGAGTTGATATTACATGTTAGTCATCTAAATTAATTACTTTGAATAAGTTGTAGACTATGGTTTGCCATCAAGCATCAGCTGATTATGTATACATTAGAATAGCATGTATACTGCATTACAATTTTGTTCAAGCTATATGTTTTGTTGTTTAGACAATAGCTGCATAAAATCCCAAACTTTCTAAACTCAAACCAAATTCCAAAGAGTAGTTGTTCAGTGATGACAATTTTCTGCAAATTTACAGATTTTCAGTAACAAACTGTTGACAGGTCATACTCATAGATCAGTAAATGTGAGTTAAGGGTGTTTTGTGATTCAATGTGCTAGGTAGCTTTACAGCAAGATGTTCAGTAAAGAAATAATGATCGAATTGACATCGCTGGTAGTTACATATTATTATCATCACTATTTTTTATGTCTCACATGTACAACTGGTGTATTTATGTATGTATGACCACGAAAAATTTCCCTATGGGATAATAAAGGATTATCTTATCTTATCTTATTAGCCAACTACAACTGCATGTACATATGTAATTACTTTGAGTGAGTTGTAGAACGCCTCAAAGAGGCCGACACTCTTGGTGCTCAGCAACAGGTTCACCATTCCCTCCATGTTCAGCGTGATGCCCTGATGGGGTAGCTCCCCCTTGCTCTGCACCACCACCACTCCTGCAATAACATCCTGAAAGGAACGTGAATAAAATAGATTTGAAGTTAAAGCATTAATAATAATAATAATAATAATAATAGTATTGAAAATAAACAATGATAATGTTAAGACAGGCTATTTAATTAATAATAATAATAATAATAATAATAGTATTGAAAATAAACAATGTAATGTTAAGACAGGCTACAGGTGGCAGCACATTAAATTGTCTGATATTAGTGTTGGGGCCCGTTCAAAATATAGCCTATATGGGGATGAGGTTGGACGTTAAACCAGCTCAACACGCTCTGCATGAATAAAATAGATTTGAAATTAAAGCTTTATTCAGTCAAAAGTTAAATCAACACATATTGAAAATAAGCAATGTAATGTTAAGACAGGCTACATGTGGCAGCACATTAAATTGTCTGTTATCAGTGTTGGGGCCCATTCACAATATAGCCTATATGATTATGACGTTGGACGTTAAACCAGCTCAACACGCCTCTGTCTGTGCGTCTGTCCGTATCTCCACCTTAGTACCTGCAAGTTCCTTAAAGTGTCATTGAATACCAGGTGGACATTGATGGAGGTTGTTTTGACAATTGCAAGACAGGTCTATGACAAAATTTTAATTTTGAAAACCAGGCATTGTTTTTGCTTACAAGTTGTATAAAGTTGTTGAAAAATGTGACTTTAGACTTAGACAATTTTTCATTCATTGATTAACTGAATGTAAAAGATGCCTCTTTCCTGCCCCTTAGCTGTCCTTCTTTCTCTCCTCCCTATCTCCATCTCTATAGATTTAATAGATTGAATTAGTCTCCATATTTTTCTCCCTCTTTCAATCTCTCGCTGGTTATAATATTCCCAACCTCTTTCCCTCTGTCGATTACTCCATAAATCTCTCTTAATTATTATACATCTATTATTAGAAATGTATTACATTGTTCACTTAAACAATAACTCCCAGGAGATCAGAAAATTTGAAGTAAACTGGAAAACACCCCTGCAAATTTGGGTCACCATTACTTTAGATCTACTATGCTCTAAGCCCCTATAAATCGACTATAGATAGTTCTAATCTATCTAGAATCTAGCTGAACTACTCAATAATATCACGATTTTTAAAGTATGCATGTCTATGGTCATGTCGACTCGGCCCTTTAACATTGCCGATATTCCGCCGTATCTATTACATTATGAGACTTAAAAAGTAAGTGGATCCACTAGATATCTAATATAGAATCTAGATTCTAAATTCGTTATTTCCGTTACTGTATCCACCCCCGCCGCAACTGCAGAATGCAAGCAGCAAAGAAGTGTGGCTAGGGTGATAAAGTAACACAGGCGTCATAGGACAAGGCCCTCTCTTTTATTTTCAAATCATTTCTTTCTGAATACACTTTATTTAAATATAAAACATTCTTATTAAAAGAAGAAGAAACAAACTATTGATTTACCCCTTCTCGGTAGACTTTGTTTACTTTCTTCAGCCTTATGTCTAGGGACGCCATTTTGTTCTGTAACTGTAAATCATGTGACAGTCTCCTTGAGAAAAAGTTCAATAGCATGGTAGTTATGGCCTATAATTTTTAAGGTCTACTGAACGTATGAAGTAACCACTTTAAAAAAAAACTACTACTACTACTACTACTACTACTACTACTACTAAGGTCTACTGAACGTATTGAAAAATGCCTTCTCAAAATACTCACAAATACTGACCAACAAAAGAGTGAGTTTGCCAACCAGACTGAGAACAATGAAATGTTTTGTGTGGTCACCGTTCTTATATGCAAGTGAAACATGGACATTAAATAAGTCTATAGAGAAGAGAATAGATGCCTTGGAAATGTGGATGTATAGGAGAACGAACAGAATTTCTTGGAAAGATAAGGTGACAAATAAGGAGGTCTTGGATAAAGTTGGCATGCAGAAACCAGAACTGCTGCAATTAATCCAAAGAAGAAAACTGGCATACTATGGCCATATAAGAAGACACTGCAGCATCCAGAAAAGAGTTGTGGAAGGCAAGGTTGAAGGGAAGCGTGGTAGAGGAAGGAAGAGGCAGTCGTGGCTGAAGAAGAAGAAGAAGAAGAAGAAGAAGAAGAAGAAGAAGAAGAAGAAGAAGAAGAAGAAGAAGAAGAAGAAGAAGAAGAAGAAGAAGAAGAAGAAGAAGAAGAACAATAATGCTTACAACGTAAGAGATCTAATAAGGAAAGGATTTACAAAGTCACAAAATCGCTAGATACAAAGATGATGACGATAATGAGTATGGAGATGAGTATGTTTAACGTCCAACGTCATCACTATTATAGACTATATTGTGGATGGGCCCTAAGACTGACGTCTGACAATTTTGTGTGCTGCCACACATGAGACAGGGCGGGAATACCATGACTCATGTCCCAGCCAGTCATACTAAACTATGATGATGATGATGATGATGATGATGATGATGATGATGATGATGATGATGATGATGATGATGATGATGATGATGATGATGACGGAAAACTTCACGACACTGATAATAATATTATATACTAATAAAGAACCAAACAAGAAAGGTAAAAATGGCAAAGTTAGGAGAGAACAAGAAAAAAAATGAAAAAAAATCGAGTGAAACTACGAAAAAGGTTATTATTTTTCCCCAAATCGAATGCACCAAAATGCATCAAGAGGGGAGAAATTCTGCAAGATCGAACTCAATGCAGATGTAAAAGGCAGCCATGGTCTAGTACAGTAGTAGATCTAGGTCTAGATCTAGGTTTTCACGGATGATTTTGCCACAAGGTTGCCCACCAAAAGGTAAGATCTAGATTTTCTATCAAATGCCGGTACGCTTAGATCGAATCTACTGAATCTACTTTGCCTTCTATGGATCTACCCAAAATGGAATGAGAGGTAGGCTATCAACAAAGATAAAAAATAAGGAGGAACAAAATAAATTCAATATTTAAACATATTATAGAGCTAGTCTAAATGTGTTGTCTAAATCTGGAACATGTTATCACTTGGTGTATTTTTGTGGTCTGCACTGATAAAACATAGGGAGATCGCAACACAGCTCTAAGCGTTCAGAACTACAGAAAAGAGTTACATCTACTCTATAAGCTGTGTCATATGCATCTATGAAGTTGGCCCCTACCCCTACTCTATAACCGGTGTTTATGTACTGCCCATCTGACCAATCAGCTACAATGTATTTCAGATACACTGCCACTGGCTTTTCAAATTTCAAGAAGCCCGTATAATTTCAAGCCCGCTAAAATAAACAGAATAAGTACCGGTAACCCCAAACCTTGATCTAACGCAACAAAAGACGACGAGGCGAGCTAGCTGGCCCTAGCCGAGAATGCAGACTCATATTTGTAGCGTAGTATCTAACGACACCACTATATGTGCTATATTGTGGACGGGTTCCAAGACTAAGGTATGACAATTATACGTGCTCCCACACAGACGCAGTGCGAGGAAACCATGGGTCTTCTTTGAGCGGGTCACATTACACAAGCACCGACCCAACGAAATCGGACAAAATAAATAGATTCCCCTACAAATAACCTATGTGACCGATCGCGGGTTTTGAACCGCGGATCTGACGAGTGGAAGACCAAAGGGAAAGGGATGGGTGCCAAGACTTGGGTCGGAACCGATAACGTGATACTGACTTTTAGGAAACAAGTCCGGAATTTGAACCCGGGAATTTCCAATTAGTAGGCGCGCTTGTTCTACCGACTGAGCTAAACCGCTTACAACAATAGAAACTAGAATTTGAACATAATTTAAAAAAAAAAATATATAAATGTATAAAGCAATTAGCTCGATTTCTTGAAAAAGTGCAAAACAAAACAGAAAAAAATAAAGGCATAGCCTACAAATATTATCCCCCCCCCCCCCCGCACACACACACACACGCACCAATCCTTTTTTTTTCCTCACACACGCATACGCTCCACACTCCAGACTCTGTTTAGATTTCCGTTATGATACTAGATTTTTTATGAAGGACGCACAGTTAAGTTGGATATGATGTAAACCAAAGTAACCAGGGTGGATCAGGCTTCAGGCGCTGATGCAGTTTTTCAGCTAGAGCTAAACATAGAGAATCTATACCCTTTTTGACATTTATCCTTTTTCAATTAAAGTTAAATACCTTTGGTTAAATGATAGAGTTGGAATTATTTAACCTTTTAAAGTGGATTTGATGCTTCTAAAGACACTATAAATGACTCAGAATAATGAAATATAACTCTCGTAAATCTTAACTTCAGAATAATTTATTAGTACGCCAAAATAATTGAATGCTTATATATACGACACCTATACAATTTGTCTTATTTCAGTTGGACCTCATGTCAAAGTAGGTCACCGTCCGAGTATGAATTTCTGAAGACGTAACTAACACATGCGATTTTCAAGAGCTAATTCAATCCAAGGCCTCTATACAAAATGGCATTTGGAAGGTCCAATCGCAAACCGCCGAATCAAATTCTATGTCTATTTATAGTCTTGGTGATTGTGGCGTCCTTGATATGGCCTCTTCTACTCATCGCCTACACCCGAGCAGGTCTGCTGGTAGTTTTTGGTTCATTAGTGTTTAAGTTTTAACTTCTGATTTCATTATAGTCACGTTAAAATGGTCACCCCAAATGTGGGTGACTCGAGTGCGTAATTTTTTCGTTAACGTGGAAACACAGTGGATGTCGCACCATCTCGCCCAAGCTTCTCTTTTTTGCAGAGAGAATTTATTTCATATGAAAAGTGTTACAGTAAACAGAGTAGAAGCCTAAAAAAAGCCAGCCTCTTTTGTCGCCTTTCCTCATGGTGCTAGATCTAAGCGCTGCGCTTAGATCGAGCGTCAACAGGTGCGTGGTCGCGCGAAAGTTGACCGGAAATGAAGTAGGCCCGTATTTTGAGCTGGACATAGATCTGTAATTAGTGATCGTAGCGAAAATCTGAAAACAGATTCGTAATCAGCGATCCAAAATTAACAAAGTCTACGCGTGCACATGCTGAAAAAATGCATAATAAACAATTTCATAAAAAAATGTTTTTATTAGATTCAGACACCCACACATTGAAGAATGCACGGAATGTCCACCCCCGCACACTTTCCATGCCGTATACACTTTGGATTGTAGTGCCACGTAGAATCATTATTTCAAATCTATTTGTCGTCTATTTTTTCTTTTTGAGTGCAGCCATGTTAGTATCATCCATTGAAGTATTTCTTCATTCACATCCATTTCCTATAAGCATAACTGAAACAAATAAAATGAGACGATGCTTCTACTTAGTTCTAGGCAATAATAACACACACTGTGAATGATGATGATAATGATGATGATGATATGGTTGATTTATCTGCTGTTGTTCATGTTGCTGTTTCAGTTGCCTTTGTCGGTTACATGAAACCAAGGTAGATTATTGCGGATTCATGTAACATGTTTAATGCTTTGATGGTCCCATAGTTAACAGCTCCGGTTTTTCTTCATATTGCCTTAAATAAGCAAAACAATACAAGCCTTCTTTATCTCGTTTTCTCACGACGGTTTGTAAGCTACTGCGAAGTTGTACTTACGGCCTAAGCGTACATAACTGGGTCCATATGACCTCTTAGCTTACGGCCCGTTGTCGGTATTGTAAATGTTCTTGCTGTTTTTTTAATTACTGCCGCTGTTATCGCTGAAGTAGTTATATTATCGTTGTGGTTGTAATAGTAATTAGTAGTAGTAGTAGTAGTAGTAGTAGTAGTAGTAGTAGTAGTAGTAGTAAGTAGTAGTAGTGAGAGAGAGAGAGAGAGAGAGAGAGAGAGAGAGAGAGAGAGAGAGAGAGGGGGGCTTGGGAAAGAGAAAGAGAAAGAGACATTAATGTTAAAACAAGTAAAGTCTAGGTGTTTAAGTTTTACCCTATGTGTATCTTCGATATTTTTTTTAAAGTTTTGATTGTCATGATGTACTAATATTGTTGTATGTATTGAACAGGAGTACCTGTTAAAGGTTAATTATTTGAATTATTATTTTCTTAATGTAAAAAAGTTCTTCACTGTCGATAGCCATAAAGTTAGTTCGAACCACAGTGCCTTTTATCTTATATACGAATTGCAATATTTGTAATCACATATTGACCATTGCGATACTATTTTACTATTCTGCTTTAAATGTGCTTTTTATTTTTCAACAGTTTGAGAGTTTGAGTTGGATGTATACATAGTCTTATAAACTCTTATTTCGTATATGGTCTATTTTCAGGATATACCCGCATCTATGGCGCTCAAAAACCAGAAATTTTGCAATTGGAAACACACGCCTCCCCAGAATACATGCAAGAAGAAAGACATGTAACTTCAGCAAAGGACGAGAATGAAACGGATACAGTTTTATCGGATAACAGAACAGACCCCGCGAACCAAAACAGCGTTGCACGATTGAAAGATGACAGAAAACCTCAAAAATCAAAAACGTTAGCCAAGAGCGATGCCATCTCTATGCTGCGGAGTTACAAAAGGCTGAAAAACACTCGGGAAAACAAACCAGCAATGGCGTCGCAGAGTCGGCTAAAGTCCACGACGCAGGATGACGCCACGACCTCTTATGGAAAAGACACTTCCTGGGAAATTTTCAACGCAGAATATCGTCAGATGAATCAAGATGACAGCGATTTTACGAACCAGCTGTATAATTCTTTGCAAGAAGAGGCGGCAAAGAATGGGAAGAAGCATCTGCGGCTGAAGAGAGATGCGGGTGAGTCGAGGACATTGAAATAAGCTTGGTTGGTTGGGTTGGTTTAACGTCCAACAGCAGCACTATATAAGCTATATTGTGGACGGGCCCCAAGACGGACGTCTGACAATTTTATGTGCTGCCACACACGAGACAGGGCGGGGATACCATGACTCCTGTCTCAGCCGGTCACATTATACTGACACCGACCCAACCAGTAGGGAACGCAACAGCCAGGATTCGAACTCGGGACCTTTTGCGTCGGAAGCCGATGTTTTACCCCTGGACCATCGCGCCCTCCTTGAAATAAGCTAGGATAATATTATTATTGATGCCTTGCGATAACAAAGCCGTTAGAGGCGAAATTTAAGGGAATCTGCACGTATACGTCTAAGTATAGCTGTAGCTATATACTAGACCAACATAGCATTTCAACAAAGAGTCTTTTTTTTTCAAATCACGTCCTAATTTACCTAAATTTAGATAAGAAAACATCATCTTTAAGTTTTAGAGGTGTTATTTCGTGACCCGTTTTCATGTAGTGTATCGCAAAGTCTGAATTGATGACAGTGGGGACAATTGCCAGCTCGGCAAGATTTGCTTGGTGAAGGAGACCATGGTTTAAAAAAGGATTTTAAAGGTCAATTAATTCCACTTGGGGCCAAAGATGTATGCGCGACAGCAACAGAAATAAAAATCCTACTGGTTACTGGGAGGGTATGATGAGTGTTCCGATACTATAATTATAACATGTATGCTAAAATGTAATATGGTTCTAAGATTACTATAATACTCTCACAGTTGCTTGCTACGGGTTTCTTTAGATCTGATACATTTTCAAAAACTGTAGATCTATTTTTCTAAGCCTCTATTTCTCTATTTTGCTGATTATGTGCACTCAACAATCATTTTTAAAAGTAAAAAATATTTTAAAAGTTAAGAACAAAACACGTTTCTAGCATTTAAATTTATAATAAATGTATATTTTGAAAGACAAGGTGGATGCTATGGAAACCTTACTTGTACAAATACGCTTTAACAGTAGGTAAATACTGCTGTATAAGACAAACACAACCACAACAGAAAAACAATCAAGTTTTTCCACTTAACACATTTCAACACTCATTATGGCCAGCAAAATGAAATAAGAATCATTCAAACTTGTTAAAAATTGCGGCACCAAACCGACTGTTAGTGACCTATGCCATTATTATTCTTGATACACAGTCGTTATAGTTATTATGTTAAAACAACCGTTTTCTTTGTCTGTTCATTTATTTAACCGGAAACAAAACCGACTATACCATCATTATTCTTGATAAACAATCGTAATGGTTCTTATGTTAAAACAACCGTTTTCTCGTCTCTCCATTAATAATTTATTTAACCGGAAACAAAACCGACTATGCCATCATTATTCTTGATACACAATCGTAACAGTTCTTATGTCAAAACAACCGTTTTCTTTGTCTCTCCATTTATTCAACCGGAACCAAAACCGACTATGCCATCATTATTCTTGATACACAATCGTAATAGTTCTTATGTCAAAACAACCGTTGTCTTTGTCTCTCCATTTATTTAACCGGGACCAAAACCGAAACCGAAACCTGCACCAGATGGACCGGGAATCCTGAACCAGACCGGATCCTCCGATGAATGCGTGACCATGGAGATACCCGATGTCTCATTCAAACCGGTGTCAGCTGAAGTAAGGAAATTATTCAGTCAAATTGTGTTTATTGAGCATGATAACATAGGGTAGGCGCTGAGAGGTCATATGGACCCAGTTATGTACGCTTAGGGTAGGCCTTATCTGGGATCGGACACCACATGAGCATGATAATGCAGAAAGATAAGCAATAATTGTTAGGCAATAAAGTGTATATTAAAATAATTTTTGTTTGCAGAAGTATAGAAACTACCATGAAATAGCGGTTAACGAGCATAGTATATATCTGGTGGAAATCCTGGATTGGAAACAAATGGGCATATTCCATAAGACTGCCGTAGTTCTCATCCCCGGGGTGTGGATAATCAAAATGTAGTATTCTCATCCCCGGGGTGAGATTAACGCAATTTCGCCATTCTCTGCCCCCCCCCCCCCTCTCCCCCTCTCCTCCTGTAAAAAATATGTACATTATAATTATATGAATCTTAAGGTGCATCACTTAACAGTTTCTCTATCATAAAAAAAACATACCTGTATGATCTTAAATTAGCTAAGCTAAGCTTTATTATTATTATTATTATTATAAAAATGACCACAAGAGTAACTACTACTAGCTGGTATGCCCGGTTTCGCTCAGGTTTTGGTACACTGTACGGATATAAAATGTTTTTTTTTTTAAAGGTTATACTTATTACTAATAGATATAAAGCTTGGATTTTGGGACACTGTGCCCAACTAAAATTTAATGGTAAAACGTAGTTGTAAAGATAGAAGTTTAAAGCCAAAAATGCTAAAAAAAATTAAATGTGATACAAATGGGTGCACCGCTTAAAATGGCATATCAATAGCCTTGATAATTCACGCTAGGATATATACAGGATTTCTTTGTAGATAACATTTCTTTAAGATCCATTTTTACCCCCTATTTCAATGATAGTCGACGTACATCCATATAGAATTTAAATTGGGTTTGAATGTTTTTAAACCCCGAAATATCCCCATTCGATAGATCTAGAAATTAGAATTCAGTATTATAACTTGAGCAGAGCCCCGCACGTAAACATGTCCCATTCCCCCCCCCCCCCCCCCTCTCCCCCTCTCCTCCTGTAAAAAATATGTACATTATAATTATATGAATCTTAAGGTGCATCACTTAACAGTTTCTCTATCATAAAAAAAACATACCTGTATGATCTTAAATTAGCTAAGCTTTCTTCTTCCCATTGTACATACAGGGAGGAATTAGAAGTGTATATTCACGAATAATTGAAAGTAATAATGGAATGTTAGGACTGGTTTGCACTTAATATCGGGAATTCAAGAATCTTTTTTTTTCTCTATTTTTAACGGAGAGGGAAGGGGGAGGGGAAGGAGAGATAAAAGAATAAACATCTGAGGGAGTGAGATAGAGAGAGAGAGAGAGAGAGAGAGAGAGAGAGAGAGAGAGAGAGAGAGAGAGAGAGAGAGAGAGAGAGAGAGAGAGAGAGAGAGAGAGAGAGAGAGAGAGAGAAGGAGCGAGAGAGAAGAAAAAGGAAGCAGAGAGAAATTGATAGACAGACAGTGAGAGAAATACGGAGGTGGGAGATAAAACGATAGTCAATAAGGGGGGAGGGAGCTGGGAATAGCAGCAAGAATTGGGGGCGGGGGGTGGGAAAATGAAAGACAGGCTTAATAAAATGTAATAAAAATCACAACTTACTTAAAAATCCTATAGTTGGGACAAAATGATACTTACATTTTTTAAGATACATAGCACACGCAGCAACAAAGTAAATTCTCCTTACTGTGTAAAACAGTTCGATAGTAGAGCCTACTTGGACTCTTACTGCATATTCACAGTTACTTTGATCACCTTGGGTTCTTATATCTTCTAAATGAAGAAGGCAAAAAGGGGGGCGCACTGGCAAGTGGTGAAATTTAAGTCCTAAGGTACCTGGTTCGAAATCCACGACCTCTCCCATTCTAGTTCGATCGGTGTCAGTGTAAAGTGATTAATTGAATCAGGAGTCGTGGTATCCCTGCACTGTCTCTGCAGCAGTGTACCATTGGTATAAGTTAGTCTAGGAACCCGTCCTTGAATACAGTCTATATATTGCTGACGTTTAACGCTAAACAAACAAACAAACAAACAATCGCCTCTCATGTCAGTATAATGTGACCGGCTGAGACAGGAGTCATGGTATCCCCCGCCCTGTCTCGTGTGTGGCAGCACATAAAATTGTCAGACGTCTGTCTTGGGGCCCGTCCACAATATAGCCTAAATAGTGCTGCTGTTGGACGTTAAACCAACCCAACCAACCAACCAGCCTCTCATGTAGACCTAGTTATTTCGAATTTTTCATTACGGCATTGATAAAGCAGTATCCTATCTTAGCCTACTTATCCTATCCTATCTTAATGTATCTATATGATTTCATCATATCGTATCTTATCTTATCTATTCTTACCTATCCATTTACACCATGTAAGTACATGTATGTCCACGCTTTGACCTCGCTTAGCTCGTACTGGTTGACACGAAGACTGGAAAGGAGGAGAGCCAAGCTCGGGGCCTCGTTCTGGACCAGAACTACACCCAGTGCGGCCTCAAGATTGACCACGCCTACAACGCCACGCTCATCGTCAAAGGTCAGAATCCAGACGAGCTGGGTCTGTGGGCTGGGACGATGATCACAACACACCGATTTCCCATAGCACCGGATTATTTCTAGTAAGTAGAGTTAGTCAACAGGGGTGAAGGTCACAACACACCGATTTCCCATAGCACCGGATTATTTCTAGTAAGTAGAGTTAGTCAACAGAGGTGAAGGTCACAACACACCGATTTCCCATAGCACCGGATTATTTCTAGTAAGTAAAGTTACTGAACAGAGGTGAAGGTCACAACACACCGGTTTTCCATAGCGCCGGATTATTTATAGTAAGTAAAGTTAGGAAACAGGGGTGAAGGTCACAACACACCGGTTTCCCATAGCGCCGGATTATTTATAGTAAATAAAGTTAGTGGGCAGGGGTGAAGGTCACAACACACCGATTTCCCATAGCGCCGGATTATTTCTAGTAAGTAGAGTTAGTCAACAGGGGTGAAGGTCACAACACACCGGTTTCCCATAGCGCCGGATTATTTATAGTAAGTAAAGTTATCACCGGATTATTTCTAGTAAGTAAAGTTATCACCGGATTATTTCTAGTAAGTAGAGTTAGTCAACAGGTGTGAAGGTCACAACACACCGATTTCCCATAGCACCGGATTATTTCTAGTAAGTAGAGTTATCACCGGATTATTTCTTGTAAGTAAAGTTATTAAACAGAGGTGAAGGTCACAACACACCGATTTCCCATAGCACCGGATTATTTCTAGTAAATAAAGTTAGTGGGCAGGGGTGAAGGTCACAACACACCGATTTCCCATAGCACCGGATTATTTCTAGCAAGTTCCGGTTAAGCTAAACCTCTCGGGGAGCAAAAATGTTTAATTCATCCCAAGATTATATGGAACAGTGTTTGTTAAGTTATAAAAAAGAGTTGGTGCCTCATAAACAGAAAGTCCAATACTTCAAAGGGTTGATTCTGTCATCCGCTATCGTCAAGCGGATTTCAAAGTCTGCGATTGCAGGCCCCCGACAGTCAAGAAAGCCCACAGCTCTCTGAGGGTTGATTTTTCTTGGAAACACAGAAATCTGGAACGTTTAATTTCATTGGAATGTGACTTGAAAACACACAACTCCTTGGGTTACTTTCTTTCAAATTTGACTTCACAATCTTAAAAAAACAACTTCTAACAATTACTTTCTCTAGAATCTGAATTGAAAACCCACATATTCTAAGGATTACGTTCTCTCAAAAACTTTAAAAAATTAAAACCTAAAAATGTCCACCGGTTACTCTCTCTTCAAATTGACTTGCACACCCACAAAACTTGCTTTTAAACTAAAAAACTATGGTTGCTTTTTTTCTTGATGCGCAAGTTTGTTAATCCAAAATTTAGTGGTCAAACACAAAACACAAAGAATTTTTTAGAGACTGACTCAGAACCCCATAAAACTCCAAAAGTTGTTACCCTTATCTTTCCCCACAGTTTGAGGGGGGCGCGGTGGTCCAGGGGTAGAACATCGGCTTCCTACGCAAAAGGTCCGAAGTTCGAATTCTGACTGTTGCGTTCCTACTGGTTGGGTCGGTGTCAGTATAATGTGACCGACTGAGACAGGAGTCATGGAATCTCCGCCCTGTCTCGTGTGTGGCAGCACATAAAAATTGTTAGACTTCCGTCTTGGGGTCCGTCCACAATATAGCTTATATAGTGCTGCTGTTGGACGTTAAAACCAACCCAACCCAACCCATCTTGGGGTCCGTCCACAATATAGCCTATATAGTGCTGCTGTTGGACGTTAAATCAACCCAACCCCAACCCCCCAACCCTCCCCACAGTTTGAGCGGGGTCGGATACATTCCAAAGCTGTTGCCCTTATCTTTCCTCACGCGGTGAAACCCACATATATCCCGAGGCTATTACCTTTATCTCTCCTCACAGTATGATCGGGGAAACCAACATAAATCCCAAAGCTGTTACCTCTATCTCTCCTCACAGTTTAAGCGGGGAACCCACATACAACCCAAAGCTGTTACCTCTATCTCTCCACACAATCACCCTAAAATCATCTCACAGGTTGACCGGGAAAACTGGGAAAGCCACATAACTCCCAAAGCTGTTACCTTTGTATCTCCTCAGTTTGATCGGGGGAATCCACATAAAACCCAAAGCTGTTACCTTTGTATCTCCTCACAGTTTGATCGGGAAAATCCACATAACTCCCAAAGCTGTTACCTTTGTATCTCCTCACAGTTTGATCGGGGAAATCCACATAAAACCCAAAGCTGTTACCTTTGTATCTCCTCACAGTTTGATCGGGGAAACCCACATAACGCCAAAAGCTGTTACCTTTGTATCTCCTCACAGTTTGATCGGGGAAACCCACATAACTCTAATTGTTCGGCTCCCGAAGTTGGCCTTTTACGACAGTCCAGATACCTCGCGAGTTGTCACAATCAAGAGCAACGATAGCACAGAGGAAGAGGATCCTCAAAATAGTTCAGGTGGACTTCGAGGCCAATCAGGTGACGACGGGTCCCCCTTCATCAAGCCGGCGGGGCGAAGACGGCGGGGATTAGGTGGTAAGGCGGACGCACTACCCCATGGTTCGTTTAACGACGTTTTGTTTTGTGATGGGCCAGAGCTTGATAGTGTTGACTGCTACTTATGGTATTGTCACTGTTGATGTCATTGTTGTTGTTGTTTTGTTATTGGTGGTCGTGGTGGTGGTACTGATGATGATGATGAAGATGGTAGTGATGGCAGTAGTGGTTATCGTGGTGCAAATGCTGTCACTGCTGCTTCTGGTGCGGTTTTTGATAATGCTGATTTTTTTTACTATCGATGTTGTTGTTGTTGTTGTTGTTGTTGTTGTTGTCGTTGTTGTTGTTGTCGTTGTTGTTGTTGTTGTTGTTGTTATTGATTTTGTTGCTATTGTTGTTATTGATTGTAGTGGTGGTGGTACTGATGATGATGATGATGAAGATGGTAGTGATGGCAGTAGTGGTTATCGTGGTGCAAATGCTGCCACTGCTGCTTCTGGTGCGGTTTTTGATAATGCTGATTTTTTTACTGTCGATGTTGTTGTTGCTGCTGTTGTTGTTGTTGTTGTTGTTGTTGTTGTTGTTGTTGTTGTTGTTGTTGTTATTGTTGCTGTAGATGGTGGTAGTGATGGTGCTATGGATATTGCTATTATCTGTGATTGTAATTGTCTTTGTCTGCTTTGTTGCTGGTGATAGTAATATGTTTGTTGATGCTATTCTTTTGATAAGGTTGATCATCAATTTATTACACCTTACCACTGCTTTAAGCTAGGGGCCAATCTACAACCTTAGGCAACTTATCAGCGGTAAGACCTGATTAAATACCACAGTTTGAAGGGGGGCGCGGTGGTCCAGGGGTAGAACATCGGTTTCCGACGCAAAAAGTCCCGAGTTCGAATCCTGGCTGTTGCGTTCCCTACTGGTTGGGTCGGTGTCAGTATAATGTGACCGACTGAGACAGGAGTCATGGTATCCCCGCCCTGTCTCGTGTGTGGCAGCACATAGAAATTGTCAGACGTCCGTCTTGGGACCCGTCCAAAATATAGCCTATATAGTGCTGCTGGTGGACGTTAAACCAATCCAACCAACCAGCCACCACAGGGACGCGCCGACGTCTAACAATAATAAAAATTTAATAGAGACCTTGCGATAAAGGTGTCCATAGTGAAAATGAAGAAGATGTGTAAGGCACTGGCGTCCAATCAAAGCTTTGTCCTTGACGACGGAATCAAGGAGCGAAGGGCGTGGTTATGTTATTAGTTATCGTGTTTGGATGGCAAGGCCTGTAACAGCGATTGATTCAGTTGGCCCTTCCTCAGATTTCAGCTATATCGTTACATACATAGGGTTATTAGTTGAAACCCTCAGAGGCGTCCTATTTCAACTCATAGAACAAACTATTATGAGAACAAGCATAGCATCATAATTGCAGCGCGTCTGGGAGAAAGTAGAGAAGAGAGATAGACAAACAAAGAAGAAGATATACAGAGAGAGAGAGAGAGAGAGAGAGAGAGAGAGAGAGATAGAGACAGGCATGTATACAGACAGACAGACAAACAGACAGACAGGCAGACAGGCAGACAATGAGATACAATGAGAGAGAAAGGGAGATGAGGGATAGATTTAAAGATAGGCAGAGGGATATAGCAAATGTATTTCTATACCTCCGTTACGTATGATTGGTATACTATAAAAAAATATACCAGTCCATACCATGAGATTGTTTAGAGGACAACTGTTAGAATAGACATTTCATGAAAGTGCACGGTTATTTATTTTTATATATTATACCTTATCTTTATTATTAAAAACCTGCCAGATATGCCGGATACCAGTTTTGGTCTCGGTGGCGCTGATGGTCCGAATTCAAACGGAGACACTGGTAACACAGACTTTCTTTTCCTAGAAACTGAAGACAGGATACCGAAAGTAAACGAGGTAACTAATGGATATTTCTTTTGGTGCGCAAACCTAACAAAACCACTAACTAACTCTTAAGAAGTAAAATCTCAGGGTTACCAGATAGGATTTTTCAAACGCACTAGATTGTAGGCTAAAATTCATTATTTTGCCTCGAAAATCACTAGACTCATTAAAACAAAAAAAAGCTTGACCCCTTAGGAAAACTCGTAAGCTGTGTTTAAAAATCTTGAGGCCAAGGTCTTTGATAAAAAAAAAACAAAATTTGGAAGCCACACCTGTGATATATGCATCTTTCCTGGTGTAAATCTGTCAACTCGTTCTGTCCTCCCCTTTCTGGCTTTCTGAGCCTTGCTCCATTTTGTTATAAGATAAGATAAGATAAGATAAGATAAGATAATCTTTATTTGTCCCTTTGCGGGAAAATCGATTTGGACATGTTACAAAAAAACTAGATCTAAAATCGATACACATTTTTGGAGAAACATTTTACATTACATTACTATGAGTGATGGTTCTTTACTGCATACTGTAGAAACAAATATCACACGCTTGACAATGCGCCGTTTGCAATGCAGTATCAGGTCTTGCTGTCTATCTACCAGCGTTTCAGTTTCGTTGATAGGCTAGATGTGAAAGGTTTTGAATTATTCAACATGTAATCATGTAGAGCATGTTTGAGATATTGAGAGGGGGGGTTGGGGTTGGGATTGGGTTGGTTTTAACGTCCAACAGCAGCACTATATAGGCTATATTGTGGACGGGCCCCA
>RQTK01000374.1:291961-294461 GCA_003991915.1 Elysia chlorotica | reverse complement strand
CCAAGAGACAGGTGCAAAATATCTCAAGAGACAGGTAAAAGTTAACCCAAGAGACAGGTGCAAAATATCTCAAGAGACAGGTAAAAGTTAACCCAAGAGACAGGTGAAAGGTCTATCAGAGGTTGGCGAAAAATACCCCAAGAGACAGGCGAAAAGTACCCCAAGAGACAGTTAAAAGGTATCCCAAGAGACAGGTAAAATGTACTCTGACAAGTGAAAAGTCCCAAAAGAGCCAGGTAAAAAGTATCCCAACTTAAAAAATAAAGAACTTTATAAGACAGGCTAACAGTAACCCAAAACACAACTGAAAAGTATCCCAGAAGTGCCACAAGAAACTGGTGAAAATAACACCTAGCACAAAAAGAAAGTACCCCAACATATAGAGTATAGTACCGCAAGAGACAGGTGAAAAGTACCCCAATAGGCAGGTAAAAAGTACCCCAAGAGGCAGGTGAAAAGTTCCCCAAGAGGCAGGTGAAAAGTTCCCCAAGAGACAGGTAAAAAGTTCCCCAAGAGGCAGGTGAAAAGTTCCCCAAGAGACAGGTAAAAAGTTCCCCAAGAGACAGGTGAAAAGTTCCCCAAGAGACAGGTAAAAAGTTCCCCAAGAGACAGGTGAAAAGTTCCCCAAGAGACAGGTAAAAGAGACAAGTTAAAAGTACCCAAAAAGACAGGTGAAAAGTTCCCCAAGAGGCAGGTGAAAAGTTCCCCAAGAGACAGGTAAAAAGTTCCCCAAGAGGCAGGTGAAAAGTTCCCCAAGAGGCAGGTAAAAAGTTCCCCAAGAGACAGGTGAAAAGTTCCCCAAGAGACAGGTAAAAAGTTCCCCAAGAGACAGGTGGATAGTTCCACAAGAGACAGGTGGATAGTTCCACAAGAGGCAGGTAAAAAGTTCCCCAAGAGACAGGTAAAAAGTTCTCCAAGAGGCAGGTAAAAAGTTCCCCAAGAGGCAGGTAAAAAGTTCCACAAGAGACAGGTGAAAAGTTCCCCAAGAGGCAGGTAAAAAGTTCCCCAAGAGGCAGGTAAAAAGTTCCACAAGAGACAGGTGAAAAGTTCCACAAGAGGCAGGTGAAAAGTTCCCCAAGAGACAAGTGAAAAGTTCCTCAAGAGGCAGGTAACAAGTTCCTCAAGAGGCAGGTGAAAAGTCCCAAAAAAGACAGGTGAAAAGTTCCCCAAGAGACAGGTGAAAAGTTCACCAAGAGACAAGTTTAAAGTACCCAAAAAGTCTAAGAAAAGAGGGCAAAATATTTAACCGAGAAACCGAGGGTGAAGATGTAGGTGAAAATTAACCTTACAGATTAGTAAGTAAATCTTTGTAATAAGAACACGACTCGTCTTTGGATAGAACAGTAGAAGAACCAGAAGGATGAAGAGTATTTATAAGCTACTGCCATATTGTACTTACGTCCCACAGGCTATAATAAAGGAGCCATGTAACAAGTATTAACCTTATAGTCCATTATATAGGATACAGTAGAAAAAAAATTGTTAATTAAGGTACCAGTAACGTAAAAGTCTATAGGTGAACGTGCAGCAAATGATACAAAAATCTTAAAAACAAACGGCATTATTTCTTTTTGTAACTGCCATTTGCTCACGATTATTTCAATTGTACATGAATCACACATTTTTGTCAAATTCCTAATATCCAATTATATCATGTATACCGATGCTACACTAGAGGCAAAATCATAGACTACGCAGTTGGAGGCGATACCTAAAAATGAATGCGTATGCTTATAAATTGTTTGTGTTTGTTTTTCTTTTTTCATGTCACTACCATAGATCCCGATTGTAAACGCTGTTGGTGGAGTCACAAGCACGCCCACACCTTTAACTGGCACGGGCATTCTAACAACACCTGTTGTTCCTGCTGTAGGAGATCCGGACAACTCCGGGGCACCCGGTACAGCGAACTCTTGCGCTCCTTTTTCATAGCATAGAATGGTGAAACCGGTTTAACATAGAATGGTGAAACCAGTTTAGCAAACACTCTCTCGCAATCGCTTTAGTCAACAATGACACAACCAGTTTAGCAAACTCTCTCACAACCGCTTTAGCATGGAATGGTGCAACCGCTTTAGCATAGAATGGTGCAACCGCTTTAGCATAGAATGGTGCAACCGGTTTAGCATAGAATGGTGCAACCGCTTTAGCATAGAATGGTGCAACCGCTTTAGCATAGTATGGTACAACCGGTTTAGCAAACACTCTCGCAACCGCTTTAGCAGCTCTCATAACCGCTTTAGCAGCTCTCGCAACCGCTTTAGCATAGTATGGTGCAACCGGTTTAGCAAACACTCTCGCAACCGCTTTAGCAGGTCTCATAACCGCTTTAGCAGCTCTCGCAACCGCTTTAGCATAGTATGGTGCAACCGGTTTATAAACCTCTCTCGCAATCGCTTTAGTCAACAATGACACAATCAGTTTAATAAACACTCTCACAACCGCTTTAGCATAGAATGGTGCAACCGCTTTAGCATAGAATGGTGCAACCGCTCTAGCA
>RQTK01000374.1:233049-274391 GCA_003991915.1 Elysia chlorotica | reverse complement strand
TCTCTCTCTCTCTCTCTCTCTCTCTCTCTCTCTCTCTCTCTCTCTCTCTCTCTCTCTCTCTGCCCAGGTTCATCTACGCGTGTCTGCAGGAGGACTTCGAGGCCGGCCTCACGACCTTGAACTTGCTAGACGGCCTCCACCGCGAGAGGGAGTTCCTGAGCAAGACTAACCCCCTCACAGGCAGGACCTGGCTCTACGACCAGTTTGACCTACTTAATTACTTCACTGGGGATATTCTCGCCAACGACCTGGCCGTCATGAGACAGCTGGACGGTCGCCCGGTGACACCGTATGGGAAATACCCGCAGGTGTGTTTTACTACTGTGTTTTTTTTTTTAAACTATTTTCAGCAACACCCTATCATAAAGTGATCGGCTGAGACAGAGGTCCTCGTAACCCTGCTTTGTCTCTGCGAGACATCACATCAAGTTGTCAGACTTTATTCTCAGAACCTGTCCACGATATAATCCGGTTACTAACGATGGGCGTTGTTCTTTCTATTCTTGATGTCGCCTTATAGGATACTCAGAAAAACCTAAAAGATGCTTTAAACCAACAGAGGGAGGGGGAGAGGGAAAGAGGGAGAGAGGCAGAGACAGACAGATCCATTCATAACGGAGGTATTTTCAATCGCCATTACGGGCCGTATTCTGGTTACCCATGACGGAGGCATTTGGTAAAGTTATAGGTGGCGCTAGTAAAAACGCTTTTAACTTTCTTGAAAACTGTCATATACACTTGTATGATACACCAATGGAAAGCTAATAAAATTTTCTTTCCAATGGTATCAAGAAGATTGAGAAAAAGAAAGATATGAAAAAGTAATTTAAAAATCAACAAAATTGTGTGTGGAAGGGGGGGGGTGGGGCGGGGGAGTTGAATGCTATATCGTCACTTGCAGTTTGAATTTCGTAAAGGGAATGGAGAAGAATTATCAAAAACCCGCAGGTTATTGGTGAGTAAAATGATCCAAAACGTATTAACAAGCTAGATTTTCAAGGATTAACTGGACTTCCAATGTATTGGCGGTGTAAATCAGTACACGAAGGGTAAACTTATACTCTGAGATATGTGACATAGGCAAATACTGCAAGGATTAACTTACACGCACTGTTCGACGTCACTTGGGTTTTACAGGGGGATCCTATGCGCCAGAACTTAACTGATGCTTTTAGAGATAATTTTACCTGAATCCTAGGTCAGCCCAGAAAGTGTTGCATGATGCTCTTGGGGAAATAATTTATTGGTAATGAAAGAGAAAAAAATGCAACGGAGTTTTAGACCAATTATATAGGGTCTAAACGTCAATACACTCAATTTATAATCTTATGCTGTAAATAAGCTACGATTACACGTATTTCTAATTAATTTGAGGCGACGATTAGTTTTAGCAAAAGAAGGAGGTGAGTCCTGATGAACAGACCGGAAATCAACCCCCTTCAGCCGTACGCTCTAATCAATCCCATATTTATTGACGGCGTCCGGAAGAAGAACGCTTTCGTGTTGCTGACAACGCCAGTTTCGTTAGAGAGTATCCGCGAGTTTTGGCAGTTCGTTGACGAATATGACGTCATCTCTATAGTGGACCTCGGGGATCCCGCCGAGACCCAGGCTATGCTGATGATGGAAACAGAGGAATCGTCCCCAGCAAGTTCAAGGCCACAAAAAGGTCAATTCCGCCGCGTGGAAGATGACGTCACGTTCAGAGCGGAAGCCGTTTCTCTCACGGAGTACGACGGGATATTCATCCGGGTGCTGAGGTTTGAGAAGAGCAGGGTGGACGATGGAGAGACGAAGCTGTCCATGAGACGGATCAGACAGTTTTCCGTTCCGTATCTGAGTCTCGCCTGCGCGCCCGAAGCTCCCCGGGTTACCTTTGACCCGCTAAACAGGGAGAGCAGAGGTGAAGGTCACAGAGAGATGGCCAGAGAAGGTGAAGGTCACAGAGAGGTGGGCACAGAAGGCGATGGTTTCTATAACGATGGTGATGAAAAACCCGGCCTTAACCGTGGTGAGGGCGAAAGGTATGAGGCCGGTGATAAACATGGGCGCGAGGATGACAAGAATAATCACAGCAAACGTTCATCATCTGCTTCGAATCCAATCTTGGGAAAGTGGTTTTCAAAATGGAGAGGGCGTGGTCGGAAAAACAACAAGTTTATAAAGCCGAATAAACGTGACCGAACAAACAATAAGTTCTCAGAACCGAAAAAATGTGACCGAACAAACAATAAGTTCTCAGAACCGAATAAATGTGACCAAACAAACAATAAGTTCTCAGAACCGAATAAATGTGACCAAACAACCAACGAGTTCTCTATGCAGAGTGCTTTTCATAAAACAAACATCAGTTCTCAGAACATCGTCGGGTGGGATAGAGTTCAGACACAGACATTACAAAAGTTTGCGGATCCGCACCTTAAAGCACCGTCCAGTTCTTTGCCTCAACTTAAATCAAGAAGATGGCGACTTTTCGATCGAAGCGCCCCTGTTAGTCCAAGTGCAAAGAAGTGGAAGAGCCAAAGCTTTCAGCTGACGAAACGTAAAGCGAAGAAAACAAGACACTCATCCAGTGTAGACTTTTATAGATCACGCGACCAAGAATGTCTAAATCTTGACACCAGCTGTAAACCGCCGAGCTACAGTTCTAAGTTACACATAAAGGGCTGCACAAGAAACGGGGGAAACAGGTTTTCTCGCTTACACTATAGATCTAAGCATCTCAACTGCGTCTGCCCACCAGTGCCGGTTGTGCAACAAGAAAAATCGCCAATATTGGAATCCCTAAAACTACAGCTTCCCAATTCACCATCTCCAAAAGCTTCTGTATCGTCTATCGCTTCTGAAGACGTTGGCACCAAAAATGATGTTTTCCTTCCCACCGAAGCAGAATCTCTAGCATCGTTGTCAAGCTACGCTTCCGAAAAACAAGGACGTTGTACGTCATCTCCGTCGAGCGGGCAATCAGGCGAAACTGGCGATTCCCTGAGCTCTCTCGGCTTTGATACAAAAGACGCCGTGAGCGGAGACATGAAAAGCGCGGATAGAACATCCTTCTTGGTGGGATTTCCAGAACCCGAGGTAGTTCACAATGCCGCAAACACAACAAAGAGTTCCTTAACAAACAAGAACGACAACAGTCACTCTGTCATTTCCTCGGATTATGAAACTGAGAGTGAACCATCCGAAAACACGGGCCCACCGAAAAAGACACAACCAATGAAAAGAAAAATTAAAAAACCAAGGTAAGTTTAAAAACGATGGTACATTCTATGTTCTCTAATCTATGTTATGCATATTGTCTTCTTGTCTCTATTCTTCCTATCCTACTTTCTGTCTTTCGTGCTCTTTAACCGTTAGTCTGGACTTTACATCCCATAATCTGTTTTATATACTCTATGTCCTATATTATTTTTCATGCATTCTGTATCCTACATTATGCAATCCTACATGCTAAATTATGCACAGTATTATTGTATTCTATATTGCGTATCCTGTATTCTGTACTCTGCATCATTTAGTCTGTGTTCTGTACTCTGTATCCTTTAGTGTATTCTGTACTTTAAAGTCTACATTCTTCGATCTGTATCCTATTATTGTTTTACAGGCGATGTATTTCCCAATCCAGATAATGATTCTGTAGTATTCACTGCATTAATTATTCTATATTTTGTCGTTGCCAAACAGACACGTTTTTCCCGATCAGACTGATTGTCTCAATACTTAAATGTTCTGTTTGTGTATAATTATTCTATATAATGTAGAGCCTTTTAATATTCCGCATCCTACATTCGATATCCACTAACCCCAACTGGTTCAGTTTGTTTGCCTATAACTATCAACTAAACTGGTTCAGCTTGTTTGCCTATAATTATAAACTAAAATGGTTCAGCTTGTTTGTCTATATTAACTAAAGTGGTTCAGCTTGTTTGCCTATATTAACTAAACTGGTTCAGCTTGTTTGCCTATATTAACTAAACTGGTTCAGCTTGTTTGCCTATATTAACTAAACTGGTTCAGCTTGTTTGCCTATATTAACTAAACTGGTTCAGCTTGTTTGCCTATATTAACTAAACTGGTTCAGCTTGTTTGCCTATATTTACTAAAGTGGTTCAGCTTGTTTGCCTATATTAACTAAACTGGTTCAGCTTGTTTGCCTGTTGCCTGGCGCCCATAGTTCCTGGCTGTTGCGCTCCCTACTGGTTGGGTCGGTGTCAGTATAATGTGACCAGCTGAGACAGGAGTCATGGTATCTCCGCCCTGTCTCGTGTGTGGCAGCACATAAAATTGTCAGACGTCCGTCTTGCGATCCGTCCACAATATAGTCTATGTAGTGCTGCTGTTGGACGTTAACCAACCCAACTACCCCAACAGTCGGCGTCCAGAGTGAGCACTTGGTAGTCTCTGTTATTGTCTCCCCTTTCCACAGGCTGAGTACGAGCTTATCTGGGACGCGCTGTGTGAGTACGAGTCGGACTACCAGGACAATGTCCAGTTCTCTGACCGATGGAAGTTCAGGGGGGTCCGAGACAAGGCCATCCTGTGTCCAGGTACTGTGCACAATGTATAATATGTTTGGAGAGAAGGAGAGAGAGAGAGAAAGAGAAAAAGAGAGAGAAAATGAGAAAGAAAGAGAAAGAGAAAGAGAGAGGGGGGAGATATAGAGGGAGAGAAAGAGAGAGAGAGAAAGAGAGAGAAGAGAGAGAGAAAGAGAGAGAGAGAAAGAGAGAGAGAGAGAGAGAGAGAGAGAGAGAGAGAGAGAGAGAGAGAGAGGGAGAGACAGAGAAAGAGCAAGAGAGATTATATCCTAGATTTCCCGAGGCAAAGCACCAATTGAGGATCTTACTTTGAACTGTAATAATGATGGCGGTGGTTATTGTGTAGGTTGTGATATTGATGTTTATTATATTAATGATGGTGGTGGTAGCCTATAATAACTTTGTTATGTCGGATGGTAGTGGTTCCAGGCAATTGGGCATTATTTTAACCGTAATACATATGGCGATGGTAGTAGTGGCGATGGCTAGTAATTTTGTGTGTGCAATGCAAGTTTTTACATTAATTTTAGAGAGGTCTGTGTGTACGATGCATGTTTTTAGAGAGATCTTTGTTTGGTTTTATTGACAATAACGAGCGACTTTTTTTCATTTTTTTTTATTCGCAGCTATTGAGAGTGGGAGTGGCAGCATTTCCCCGAAAAATCCTCTACGTCACATCTGAAGGATCAAAGGGGTTATTTTCTTTGAAAAGCTCCACATCCCAAGGTCAAAACAGAATTCAACCACACATGGTTTGAAGTATATATGGTTCTGTAATCTTTGTAAGAGCTTTACGAGATCGAGAGTTAGAACCATGGTTGGTTTGGGCTGTGTATTAATAGAGCTAAAGATGGGAAACTTGTCTAGGGGCAGTTTTGTCAATGTACATGGGATTATGTTGGTTTCACGCAGGTATATTAAAGTGATTGCTTTGACAGTATGTGTCGTAAGTACAGCGCTGTGGTAAGCTTACGACCTGTCTGAAGATTTTATACGAGTACGAAGACGTGTAAGCTACCGCGACATTGTTCTTACGGGTCTGTGTTTAGTGATAAGTCAGTGTGGGCCATTTTAAATAATTTATTCCACGCACTTGTGCAAATGACATATTATGTTTTGTTGTTGTTATGGGTGCGGTGTTCGTTTTGGTGACGTTACTTTGTGATAAAGGTTGTGAATGCGATAGCTTTGGGGACGTTGTTATTGTGTAAGATACCAAAGCTATGTTTTTGATGATGGTGGTGGTGGTGGTGGTAGTAGTGAAATTTTAATTTTGGTGATTTTATTGTTGGTGATGGAGACATTGTTGCTGGCTGTGTAGTGATGGTGATGGTGGTTTTGTTGTTGTGGTAATAATGATGGCGGTGGTTATTGTGTAGGTGGTGATATTGTTGTTTATTATATTAATGATGGTGGTGGTAGCCTAGTATAATTACTTTGTTAACGATGTCGGATGATGGTGGTTCCAGGCGATTGGGCATTATTTTAACCGTAATACATATGGCGATGGTAGTAGTGGCGATGGTAGTAGTGGCGATGGTAGTTGTGGCCATGGTAGTAGTGGCGATGGTAGTTGTGGCGATGGTAGTAGTGGCGATGGTAGTTGTGGCGATGGTAGTAGTGGCGATGGTAGTAGTGGCGATGGCTAGTTGTGTTGGTGGTGACAGTACTGTTACACCTGTTTATAAGGGTAGTCACTTGTGGTGGACGGGCTATTGTTGTTTTTCACGATGACGGCGATGGTGGTAGTGGAGATTTACCTTAAAATTATGGCGGCAATATCGTCCTTGTTGATGTGACATTGTGAGTGACGACTGCTAGTTCTGCACGTGTTGCTAGTGACGCTATTCTTGCAGCTGCTTAGCGAGAGGCTCCTGATAGCTGTTTATCTTAACCATACTATTGATATAAAAGGTTTTAAATCGCTGTTATATTTCTGCTTTTTTTTAAATCATGATGCATTCCCTAATCGAAAATAAAAGCCCATGGCTTTAAAGTTTCGGCGTTGTTGTTTTTTTTTTAATATTTATGATAATGACTTGTCAATGAAAAATAAAATTTACACTAACAAGTAACATCTTCCTCCTTTGTAATATTCCACGGCTTCTAGTGACTTTTGGTTGCAAATCTGAAATATGTAGTTTGTAACAAAACTCTTATTTAAGTCATAATCTCTCTCTTCAAATTCTCATTCTTCCTGGACCGCCAAATCTGTAGACCTTGAAAAATGCGACTAGGATTAGGAATTCGCGAGTTTGAAATCAGCTTGCTTTAACTTCACGAATAGAAAAGAAAAAAAAATTGAAAGAATGAATGAACAACATCATTAATCATGATTAATGTACTGTTTTCAAGATGGCGCATCTGTGATATGGCGCTATCCGGCTAGCTGTGGTGATATAATGGAATTGCAAAATCTAGTATTACATGTATTTTTGTACCGTACTCGGACTTCACCATGCGCAGAGATTCTTCACTATAAAGACAGAAAAGATAGAAATTCAAGCCCAACCCTCACCCACCTGATAAATTAAAGTATCAAGGGGGAACATCGGCTTCCGACGCAAAAGGTCCCGAGTTCGAATCCTGGATGTTGCGTTCCCTACTGGTTGGGTCGGTGTCAGTATAATGTGACCGGCTGAGACAGGAGTCATGGTATCCCCGCCCTGTCTCGTGTGTGGCAGCACATAAAATTGTCAGACGTCCGTCTTGGGGCCCGTCCACAATATAGCCTATATAGTGCTGCTGTTGGACGTTAAACCAACCAGCCCAAACCTCACCCACCTGATAAATTAAAGTATATGTTATCTACAAGTCTGTTCCCTCCCTTTCCTTTTTACTGAGGTATTACTTACACCGCACGCACGCAAACACGGTTGTTGCCTTTGGGCAGGGTGGGCAGTGCCCGACCTGTCTCGATAATGGGAAAGGGGTTGTTTTATAAACAAAAAATACTATGTAAATAATTATAGAAATAAAATCGATAATAAATTTATCGGCCACAATCTATACCTAAAAGAAAATTAAAACTCAGACCATAGACCGCTCTTTCCGGGCGCAACGTGGCTTACATCAGTGCGTGCCTGCGCAGAGCTAGTGACAGCTCAAACAGAGACACATTGTTTCCAAGTTCCAACATCGCAGTGTCGAGTAGAGTCGTGTCCTTCTATATGTGTTCTTAAGCAATCTATAGCAGTCTCCTTTCACGAAGTTGTAGTATTTCTAATACACAAATTGGACGTTGACCCTTACGCTTTCCTTGTCTTCACAATAAGCCAAGTGGGGTAAGCACAACGTGGCTAATTTTTCTGATACTTAGACCAAATTCTTGTATATTTCCTGAAATAATGACTAGGGGTCTCTTTACGCATCCTAACAAAATGTCTGGTAGTCAATTTAATGTTAACATGCACATGGCCCTCTAGTTATATAATCATTATATTGATTGTTTTAATCTAAAAGTTTAAAACCAGATATGAATTAAAATATACTTTAGCATAAGTGCAAACAGGCAATACACTATGACTGAAGATTGAGTCTCACCACAGTGGGATGGGCCAAGGCGACCATTTTTAGCAATCTTAGAAAATGGGGTTTGCCGCCTATCCAACACTCCCCCACCCAACCCCCAATATTCAACCAGACTAAATTAGGATTTCTGGTACAGTCGTCCTTAGCCTACCCTTATCCCCTCTCCCCCTCACACACATTATAATAATAATAATAATAATAATAATAATAATAATAATAATAATAATAATATAATGCATTTATATAGCGCACTTCCAAGAACAATCATGCTTTTTTTCAGACATGAAAGATGTTACCAGCGTTTTCAAATATTTTATGAAATAATCAGATTTGGAGGATACATTTCCAAACATCTGAAAGTTATTTGAAATTGTTATTGCAACACCGGTATCATCGTCAGAGGCAGATACATGTTTCAGTACTTTGATAAGGATTTTAAAATTCTTGCGCAACACCATGGGTCACACAAGGAATTTATCGCTGAGTATCTGGACTTCAATAGGAGAGTCATAGACAAGTTTTCTGCTCTTAAGTCTCGTCGAGCTAAGCTCTTGTATAGAAAGATCAACACCGCCATCATAAGGAACATTATTATTATTATTATTTTTTTATTTTTTTTTAATTCATTAATTTATTATTATTATTATTATTATTATTATTATTATTATTATTATTATTATTATTATTATTATTATTATTATTATTATTATTGTTATTTCAAATTAGCAGAAAATTATTACCTTACAATCTTTTTGTGTCCGCTTATATCATAACTTTTGTTCTGTAATCAAGTTGCAAAATTAGATTTTGATTTTACTTTTAAAAAATTAAATTGAGCAGTGAAACTGCCACTTTGCCAGACTTGTTTTTGAAAGCGCGAGCCGCCGTCTCTACACGTACAAATGCAAACCAAAACAAATACACCATAACTTTTCACAAAAAAGACAAAAATAATTTTAAAACAAAAAAAAAACCAACTTCAAACAATAAATAAATATGGTTAGTCAAATACAAAGTTAACAGAGCTTACCACAAAGGACACTTTGTAGCTGTTTTTTTTGTAGTTTATTTACACTTTATTTAAAACTGCATATACACATAACACATAATGGGATCTGTCCCTTGAGACTTACAACCACAAAAAAAAAATTAAATAAAAGATAAAAGTACTACACATAAGGTGTGTCTCTCTTCAACAACAACCAAAAAAAAAAAAAAAGGTTTTCAAACAACTTTATTATTTTAACTATTTTACATAGGGGGCTTTTTGTTGTTGTTGCAATGTTCTTCCTTCCTATTTTTTTTCACTTCATGTCATAAAAAACGAAAAGATCATATACAAAGTCAATACAACAAAGAAGAGGGCTCTCTTTCTCTCATGTGCTGCTCTACACAGTATTAATACTATTATTATTATCATTCAACATTGAGACATACTTCCAGCCCTGAACTTCTCTCTTTCTTTCTCTAACACATGCACACAATATTCTTATGACAGTGATGTTAAGTTTTGTCATGTCAAACAAAACAAACAAAACGGAAAAAAAACAAAAAAAAAACAACGATGTGCAATATAATTATAATTATGTTTGTCTTTTTATCAGAATCTGTCTACTTATTGTGGTCACTCATCCTTCAGGAATAAAAGCAAAAATTTCTCATCGAAAAATAAATAAACCGGACAAATCATTATTCAAGACTTTAAAAAATAATAACAGAGCTTGCAGACAAACAGACGCAATTCTTCCACTCAATCAATCTTTTTAAGATGCCCATATCTTTAAGAAAAAAACCCATGGGATTTTAATTTTTATGAATGCGAAGGAAAAAGGCGAAGAAATTAACTTAAGGACAAATCACTTGGTATGTTAGGACTCTAAGCATTCACTCAATAATCGTATGCCTCTGATCTAGTTAATTCGACTAGCGTGCTCACAAACTTAGGAACTATGAAACACATCATGTTACTCGAGACACTTGTCATACAATAGATAGAATGACGAGTTGTACTAGTTTTGTCCACCAGTAGCTTAGCTGGTAAAAATTGTACCTCAACGGTTGCGGTTCAGAACAAGACTGCAGTGTGTACTTTCAGTTGGTGCTCTAGATTTTTCATTCTGTATTTAAAGACTTGCAGTATGGTGGCCTGGCTCATTGGACAAATTAAAAATATAAATAACTGCTTCATTCCTTCAAGCAATTATTGAGAGCTCCATACAAAAATTTGGAAATGCGACAGTTAACACAAGCGTGTCTTTGAAAATAACTCAGATGTTCCCAGACCTCACTGGAAAGGAAACGAGCTTAGAAACCAAGTAGACAGGACAAAATATTGCATGTGCACTGACAAAGATCCCAACATGCTATAGAGCTACCCACTGAAAAAGTCACAGAGATATCAGAGACACAAAAAAAATGATGAAAGCAAAACAGAAGAGTAAGAAAAGAAACACATTGGAAGGAAAAAGAGAAAGACAGTTCAAGGAAAAACATGCACTCAGAAAAGATCATATACATAGAATATTATTGTAATATGGATATTTATATATATATAGTGCATGACAATCCAAGATTGAAAATTTATTGGTGACATTCATTGGTAACTTCAGTTTATCAATATTTCTTTCATGCACATGTGAAACCATGGAAATGCAGAGCTAGAGAAATAGATTGGAATCCAATGAAATCAAATATTGTCCATGCTTTGACCAAAAAACCAAGCAATCTGACGCAATTCAGTCTTTCTCAATCATAGATTAAATAATAATATGAATGATAATAATAATAATATAAATAAGATGAAGAAGAAAGAAGAAGAAGAAGAAGAAGAAGAAGAAGAAGAAGAAGAAGAAGAAGAAGAAGAAGAAGAAGAAGAAGAAGAAGAAGAAGAAGAAGAAGAAGAAGAAGAAGAAGAAGAAGAAGAAGAAGAAGAAGAAGAAGAAGAAGAAAAGAAATTTCTTCTAGATTTACACCATATTTGAACAAAAAATTACTTACACCCCATCCTCTACTCTCACACATAAGGCATGCTTACACACAGCCATAATTTTTGAATTTTCTCTCTCTCTCTCTGACTCAAACTCTATTGAGAAACACAACATAACAAGGGTTGTTAAAAAAAGAAGAAAATAAAAAGACAATTAAAAAAAAAAATTAAAAAAAAAACATTTCAACGATGAATCATAAATGAAATAAAAACAAAAGAATTTAAAAAAAATAGTATCACATTGTACAACCCCCACATCTTCAGATAGTGTGAACAAATAAAACGACACATATCGCATTTATACATGCAAAAACATTCGCCTGTTTTCACCATCAAAGCAGCTTTGTACATATAATCCCGAGCAATAAAAGATGATTATGGATTTATACAAGGGGAGGGGGGTGTCATCAAATGTCACAGAGAACAGAGCTCACTTCCTATACGCTCTTTTAAATGTTTACCACATTTTTACACAACGGCTGCCACACTAGCTCAACACATAAACTCCAGTACCCTATCAGCCAGTTGGTTGAGCTGTTCAGCCTTTACTAGCCTCTCTTCTTCCTCTTTGGTTGACTTCAGGAAATTCACTTAGTGACTAATATTTTTTAAATATATGATCCTTTACAGTTTAAATATGATGAGAGATCTATCATCCAGTTGAATATCTATGGCATATTTCAAACTTTCTATCAAATATCTACTGTGACAGATGAAGTACAACTTTAAGGAAGCAAGTTAGTGCTCCACAGAAAAAATATAATCATTGGACAAGTTTTAATCACTAAACAGCAGACAGCAAAATGGTCAAATGCAGACAATGTCAGAAATACAGACCCCATGACTAAATTCTGTTATGTATTTACATTTATTCCTGTTCTCCTTTGTATCGCTTTTTTTATAATTATATTCATCCTTATTCCTCTTGCCAAAAAAAAAAAAACAACAAAAAACATCAGGAAAAAAAAAATTAGAGAATTTTGAATAGTGGTTGGGGTTGGGTTGGTTTAACGTCCATCAGCAGCACTATATAGGCTATATTGTGGACGGGCCCCAAGACGGAACGTCTAACAATTGTATGTGCTGCCACACACGAGACAGGGCGGGGATACCATGACTCCTGTCTCAGCCGGTCACATTATACTGACACCGACCCAACCAGTAGGGAACGCAACAGCCAGGATTCGAACTCGGGACCCTTTTGCGTCGGAAGCCGATGTTCTACCCCTGGGCCACCGCGCCCTCATATAGGCTATATTGTGGACGGGCCCCAAGACGGAACGTCTGACAATTGTATGTGCTGCCACACACGAGACAGGGCGGGGATACCATGACTCCTGTCTCAGCCGGTTTGAATAGTGATAACTCCACTGAAAAGTTATTGCAAGTTAAGACTTGGGGCAGTGATCATATCGCGATTACAGCCTTGCTCCACTAGCTATATCTCTCCTGATTAAAACAGTATTCTTCATAAAATAAAATAAAAGACAACACAACTCATCCATTCAAAATTAAGACACATTCTTAAAGATAAAGGTCAGAAATAGATAGACATTATTCTCTGCTACCTGTTGTGATCAATACAACGGGGATAAATTTAACAAAGCACAGAAGGTAATAACTTGTAGTATTAAAATTTCAACTTTTGAGATAGGACATATGTAGCACTTTATTTGGGAAATAAAAACATGACCTTAGAAATCGAAGAACACCCCTCTGAGGATAAGAACGAGACCACTGCTTAATACAGGGGGAAAAAAAAAAGAGAGGAATAAAAAGATGGTGTAAAAAGCTGCTAATTTAGACAGCTAAAATGAACAAAGTGTATATTGGTTAAACCATAATGACACAATTGAACTAAAACTAAGTGCAGCCTTTAGCATTTTCTGATTCTTTAGACAATGGAATATCATCTCGTTGGCACAAATCAAGATATTATAATTTGGGCTTAACCTTTTTGCAAAGCTCATGTCCCCTTAGGAAACCACTACTGTACACTGTCTGAAATGGTGCGTCCTGGAGGAATACATGTAATAGCATGTAGGCAGCCCTTCCTAAAAAGCTCACAGACTTCAAAAAGCAGCTTGTGATTAGCTGTGACCGACGCCACAATTAACTCCAGGTTCCAAATATCCTTAAACTACGGGTTCACGTGAGGAACTTGACTTTGGTTTTAACAAGCCTTTAAATTTGCAATTGTGACCACTAACAGTTAAAAGATGCCTGGTAAAAAAAACTTTTTCGATGGGAAATGCTCAGTACAAATTTTAAAAAAAGAAGTGTGAACTTTAAACCAGCAATTTAAACCTGTGACAAGAGGAGCAATATAGGGGGGAAATTAGCATGATTTATGAATGCTTAAATATTCAATTTTAATAAGCTGAGTTTAGTGTAAAACCCATTCTAATTTCCACAAGAATATGTTTTTACATCTTAGATGCAGATGAAAGTGGATCTGGATTAAAAAGGGTGAGAAGAAAACAATGCATTAGCAACACTATTAAAAATCTTCACTTTAAAAGGATAAGTATGTCTACAGAACAAAAATCTGCTTACTCAACAGTAAAAAAAGAAACCAAAAGGGGGGGGAAGGGAAATCACACACATCAAAATTTAAACATTTCAATAAAACCTGACACAGAACACAGAGCATCAGAGTGAACAACGACAAAGAGCTTTCTCAATTTCTTTTGTTTATACACGCTCTCCGCAATTTTGTATACATGATTATGGCATTTTAAAACAAAATGTAAACATTAAAAAAAAAGAAAGAAAGAAAGAGAGAAAACACATCGTGAGTGTCATGCAACATAACTGGCAACGCTCCATTCAGTTCATAAAAAATATGTCAATACGGCAGCTGTAACTAAACCCTTTTCTAAACACTTGCATCAAACAAAAAAAACAGAGGCACACACTCAAAACACGCTACACTACTCCCAAACACAGCCTTGTGAACAACCTAAACCCGTGGCAATATCCAGATATGGCCACAGACAAGCAAACAGCTAAAACTTGTGTGATTGAAAGGAACGTGTTTTGCAAGAGAACACAGAAACAATATCAAATTTGGGTAAAAAAATTTTGAAAAAAAAATTATTTCTTTCATGCTCTAATTTTTTTCCAAAGATAAAATCTATCAACTCTTGCACTCATTCCAATACATAACACAGTTATAAATAAATAAAAGCCCTATCTCATGACATTTTTTTTCTTCTTCAAAGAACAGACCATATATTTTGCTAAGGTAAAATCGAAGTGGTGTCGATCTGAAGATTTGAGACCTTTTTGTCCTCTTTGCGAGAATCTCATGGGTGGAACCCAGAATCATGATTACTGTCCTTGTACATAAGTTTCTGTAGTAAGAAACTCATATATCACAATACCAAAAAAAGTGGAATAAGTTTCCTCTCAAGGAACAAACTTGTTCGGAAAACAATATATGCTGATTCAAAATGGAATATGAAGAATAATGAACTTCTACACTAGTTCATCATAAAATTTGGTTCTTCATTAACTGATACTAAAGTCTTAATTTCATGACTTTTTTAAAGCAAATTATGGATCCTATCTTAAAAAAAAAAAAATTTTTTTGTCTTCGACATAAATCACCACTTTGTAACAAAATATGTATGACATATCTTTCCAAAACTATATGCAACAAACCCTGATTAAAAAAAAAAAACAAATTTTAACAAAAAAGTTCACACAATAAAATATTACCTATGATACATAGTTAAGACTACATGCGACATTGCTCCGATGAGTAGGAAAAAAGTAAGTTAAAAAATGCTACTAGTAACAATATGTCCTTTGTGAAATCAAAACAACTCGTACATCCACTGAAAAAACAAAAATGTATAAAATCTGTCAGACGGACTGATTTCACCACAAAATGATTGTATTCATAACAAGACCTATGAGAATCCAGTGTTTCGCGACTCAGAGCAAACCCAAACCCAAACTTGGCCAAAAACAGCCATGGGTATGTCATATCCTTTGATAACCATATTTTGCAATATGGTATGAGAAGTTCATGCCCTATTTTCCCCAAAACCTTTTGAATAATAGAACTACGCCTGAATTGATACCAGACAGGACCCACCCTTGCCCGCCTGCCCCTAAAGTTTCAACCACCCTGTCATCAAATCTTTTGAATAAAATTACTACAGCTGAACAATAGCACAGCACCCAGCCTGTAATCATGCATTTTCGCCGTTTCCACCAGCCGAGGGCCCCGGGGCCCCGTTGTTTGCATCCAAAGCGTTGTTGTTGGAAGCAGACGCCGTGTTTGTGGTGCTTGGGTTGTCGTTGGACGTGCGGGCGTGGCTGGGAATCAGGCTGCTGTTTAGGCTTGGAGCAATGGCCAGCTCTGGAGGGGGAAGAAGGGGAAAACATAATTTGGATTGGAATTTAGTAAACAGCGCAGCGTAAAAAAAGTTGGGATTAGAATTTTGCATTGGATGGGGGGGGGAAACATATTAGATAAGGAAAGAAAGAGAAGAAAAAAAAAAGGGTTGGGTTGGAAGAATGCTTTACAATTATTTGGGATCAGAATTGAATGGCAACCAAATATTGAATTGGAATCTAACACTGCGGGTGGCAAAAAAAAAATGGATTGGAATCTAACACTGCAGGTGGCAAAAAAAATATTGGATTGGAATTTGGAATCGGGAGGCAAGATGGGAAAGGAATCAGCCCAGTAGCATCCTGACAAGAGGCTGTGAGATCTACATCACTACCTAACCCCCCTAGAGTCCTAGTTTAAAAGAAATTAGTGCAGCTCTCTACACATATTTTTGTCATGTCTTTATGATTTTGCTTCTTTCTTTCTAGGGATTGTGAACAAGCCCACACCTATCATCAAAGCCTGAATCTTTGCAATCATCTTTAGTCTAATTATATTTCATACATCGAACAAAAATCTGTGCCAACGCAGAAGCAGTGATGTCAAATGGATCAATATTTTTTTCCCTGAACTTTTATGCTAATATACATCATATTATATTTAATCACACGACACAACCATGTCAATTTACAGAAAATTGGCATTCCTGACTGAATGAAGAATTACGAGTCTCACCGGTTTGGGTGAAGTTAAACAGTGGCGGTAAATCTCTCCCGTTTGGCAGGCGTGTGGTCGGGTCCCGTAGCTCATCAAAGAAGGTGTGAGAGCAAGCCTCCAGCGGAGTTATGCGGCCTGATGGGGTGTACTCTAGTAGACGACTCACCAGGAGAATCGCCTCGGGCGGAGTGCGTGGCCGAAATACCTGAATGAAAAGGAGAAAGGTTAAGTCACACACACATTCTAAATACCTGAATGAGAGGGACAATTAGGCAATTTCATTAAGGGTTAGCAAGATGACATCTCAAGACATAATTTTCAAACATTTTGACATTATCATACTAAAGTGTTCGTTAAGTCTATATCTATATCAAGTTGATGCTAAAATTAATATGCACTAATTTGTTCAAATAAAATAGAGAAAAAAAAACAACAGTAGAATATGCACGAAAATAAATAGTATGTACAGATGTACATATTGTTTATTTAATTTACTAAAAGTTCATATTGGTGTCCTTAGTCTAGATACATAAATAACACTGCTAGTGTGATTATTTATAAAAAATAATACTCAGTGATGATGGTGACAAAAAGGGAAAAAGGAAAAATTTTTTCGCGGGCCACCCAAATAGCTATTTTTCATTTAAATAATTGAAAGACAAAAGACAGAAGTTTGCAAATCTGCATCAATTTTTTTCTATCTTCATTTGTTCAAAACATATGACTTAGAAAAAAAAACCACTAAAAATAATTCGATTTCATGAGCATTGTTGTTAAAATACTGCGACTCCGTTGAGAGGCATTTATAACAGTTTAATGCTAGATATATCTAGTTCGAGCTTCTTTGATCTTAGTTTCACATATGTCTGTAGCCGAGCGAATCTGGAAACATCTATTTCCTTCCACTGCCTAAGTTTGTTCTTATTCAGTCTTCATGGCGATACCGACCGTTGTTTCATTATCCAGGGATTTTGAAACCAGGTCTAGATATTGGTAGTGTTGTATCCCTAAAGTCATAGAATAACACTTTACTTAGAGTCTACATCTGGATCAAGATTCTAGATTTCGACCTAGATGTGTAAATTTGAATGGCTGAAACACGATCGACAATCAGACTCTAGAAAAAGAATCATTAAGAGCTAAAACCTTGATTAGCCAAATGGACATCTGCGTTTAACGATCTTTACTTTTCAATTTTGCTTTCAGCTTATTTTTTCTGACCATTTGGATTTCCCCGTTTGAATCTGTAAACAGTAGGCTATTAGGTTGATCAGCTTAGTTAGCTAGCCCTAGAATGGAGGTGGATACAAACGATCGTCACATCGATAAATAAACCATAGCATCGGAAAAGAATAGAGGAATTCAGAATGAACTTAACACTATCAATAAGGCTACAGTACGGTTCAGTGATTATAATAGATCTAGAGATCTTTAACGAGCCAGATGTTCACCTAGCCAAACCGCTGGACTATGTGTGCAACCGTCGTGGAATTATAAACTCACATACTTTCGCAGATAGCAATGTTAATAAATGCCTGCTAAAAGTTTAATTATTAGTTTAGTTATTAATTATAGCCACAGCATTGAGACAACCAAAATGGATATTCACGTCCAATACGATCATTCCAGCCATGGAGTCTTCAGAGGGCACACAAAACAAACCACATTACCAGCCTACCTTTGACCACGGGTGAGCCTTGATTTGAGGGAATTTGAACTCGGAGTAGTTTGGATTCATCTCTCGGATCTGCTCCCTGGTTGGAGTGCCGAGGACTTTGATGATCTCCACTAGCTGGTCCACTCCGCTGTCCCCTGGGAATATTGGCTGGCCTAAAAGTAGCTCTGCTAAAACACACCCAGCTGACCATACATCTGTCGCGGAGGGAGAGAGAGGAGGGTTGGGGTTGAGTTGAGTTGGTTGATTAACGCCCACTTCAGCACTATAATAATAACCTTTATTGTGGATGGACACCAAATCAGGTTAAATACATTCAGTTGAAATGACAAAATCACAAGATAACTGTAATTCACCTCCACTGCACATTGGTATGTTCTTAGGATATCACAAGCACCACATAGGCTATACTGTAAAGGGGCACCAAGACCAACATCCAACAATTTTCTGTGCTGCCACACAGAGACAGCGATGGGATACCACGAGTCCCGTCATGGCCTATCACATTATACTGACACCGACATAACTAGACAAACAAATCTGGAATCGACCGTGGGTTTTGATTGGGAGACCAATGCTATACCACTTGTGCCAGTTAACCCCCTCCCCTTACCCCCAAGAGCAATCACAAAAATATGGATCCACTTTACCACCCAAAAAGCAGAAACCTCAGTGTCAGCTCTTTCAATGCTTCCTGTGAAGGTTTCTCCTAAAAACCAAGGGTTAGCAAACCCAATCAAAGACCACAGACTTATCTCTCATCAATAAATACTGATTAATAGAATGAGGGAGAAGAATACATTTTTTATAGACATATATTATGAATAAGGATTAAACTGAACCACTAGGCCTCCAAGATAAGCTTTCATGCATGTTAAAACATAAATAAAAAGGATACTTGCTTTAAAAAAAATGTAAACACACTATAGATAATTTTTTTTCAGTGATTCTAAAGATAACTCCTACAAATTAAAAAAAAAAGTGCAATTGTTGTTACACTATATAAAAAAAATGTGTTAACCCTAAATCTTTATTTTATGGCACAAATTTGGATCTGGTGAATTTATTACAAAACAACATCAATCTCACCGATTTGACAAGTATAGTCTGTGGCACCAAATATCAATTCTGGAGCACGGTAATAACGTGAACATATGTAGGACACATTTGGCTCTGCGCGGACTAATACTTTTGCACTGTGAACAATTTTTAAAAAATTAAATTGAAGAAATAAAGAAAAAAACAACACACATACATCACATAATTATAAAGTTTAAATTGTATTCTAGTTTAAAAAAAAATAAATTAACTGATTGTCAATGTTAAGGGTTCATCTTTAAAAAAACTAATTAAAAAATATAACCATTATCTTCAAGAATAAAGCTAGAGATAATTTGATCAGTACCTGACAGTGTCCATACAGGTTCAATAAATAATTATACTAGTTTGCATTACAGTGAAATCCATTGAGTAGTTTTACTTTAAACCAAAATCTTTTTTTCAGTAAAGGAGAGCTTTTACAAGAAATATAGCAGTCAATATAATACCATATGCATTTATTTTTTATTTATAAAAAAAAAACAGAAAAAAAAACTTGCAATATTACAGAAAATTGGCATATTAAAGAAAAATTATATTTTTTTTAAATTACAGGGATTTCTAAAATCACTAGTGCTGTTATATTACAAGAAAGCCCCCTATGCCATATTATTAAAGAAATTATCGTCACTATGCTACAATTTTGGCTCAAGTCTTTTTCTCAAGTTCCAATAAAAACTGTTTTTCCTTACATTTCCGTACAATTAGATACAAGTTTTTAATAGATAAAGCAAAGACCGAATAGCACATTTTAAATCTGTAAGTTTAGTAAAAACGATCTCATTTTCACCTCTACACCAATATATATCACTTGCATTTTGCCAGAACTCTGACTCGTGCAATAATTGTAGCACCCGAATGACATTAAATGAGTAGACGATAAGCGCATTGAGCATGAACGTTCATGGAAGTGCACTATATATATAAATTCCATTCATTCTTATTATGTTAAAAAAGAGAGTGACAATTTCCAGCCAGAACTTACCTGCCAAAATCACAGAGTTTGAGTACCCCTGTCTCGGGGTCGAGTAGCAAGTTCTGAGGCTTGATGTCGCGGTGACACACACCTTGGGAGTGGATATACGCTAAGCTGCGAAACAACTGGTACACATACAGCTGGTGGCGGGACGACATAAAACAGTGGGTTAATTATTGAACAAAAACAAAAACAAAACAAAAAACAACATATGATCAGTGTTATAACACTACATTCGAGTAATATGACTCCAGGAAAGTTGCTGAATATTATGCTTTTTGAATTTTTAAGATATCTTAATTAGGTCCTGAGATATTACATATTTTGTGCGACAAATTGCGAAAACACAGTTTTGAGAAAAACGGCTTTTCTAGTAAGTTTTTTTAGAGCTGATAGGGCTCCCGAAACCAATATTTCAAGCTTTTAAACTCAAAATCGGACACTAAACTTTCAAATATGCTTTAAAAATGGTTTAACTTTCAAAATCACTTGGAACTACGTTTTTGACACCCAACACCCTATTCACCTTTATTGGTCTATATCTAAAAATCAAGTTTACCGACATATGGGCCCTTTTCCCATGCACACACACAATTATTGAATGATCAAATTATATATCTATGGCTAAGATCTAGACCTATTCCAGCACTAAAATCAATTGGTTTATAAGCTGAGGACTGCAAGCTGCCAACCCTTCTAGACATCACAGAATTACATTGTGAGTTCCCTTTCTAGCCAAAAAATTATAATAAACTTCTGTATATCAATCTTACTTTCATAGTAATACTGTATGATATAATAACAGCCTAATGTATCCTTCCACATTTTTTTTTTTTTGAAAAAATTAATTGTAATGATTTTATATTTCGTTACTGTACACTAACCAATTTTCAAGAAAAATGTTCTGTTTTTTTTCTTCTTTCCTTTTTCAGACAACTTGTCATGGAAGGCGATATCTTAATAATCGTAATTAGAGACATACTCACTTTAATGTACAATATAGGTATAGTTTGTTTCGATTTACTGTAATGACGGGCAACTCTGTACACTGTCTCAGGGACAAACTCTAACACCAGGTTTAAAAACACTTCATCTTTCTGTGGACGGAGATGGACAACCTTCAGATTAGGCAGGTTATGATTTATGTTTGCTTCTTTTATTTTGCATAGAACTGCATGTAATAAAAGCTCTGAGTAGCATCATGAGAGGTTTATTGTGTAATAAATGTTCAACAGTGTAGGGACTTTCATCATATTCGAAAAAAAATATAGTCAGAGGTCCTAAAACATCCAAACTGTAGTTAAAAACAAAAGCTTAAAAAATCTTTGGATCTTGCCTGGTGTTTATTTTCGATGAAATTTGCTGCAGGGTGAAATAAATTAATGAAAAGAAAATGTTTCTGCATTAAAAATAATAATGTTAAGGACACTTGGCTTTACTAGGCTTTATTTTATCTACATCTGAGTTCTGCTGTAGCAAAACCCCCCGCACCCCCATCCAATATGAAATTTATATATTATTTCTGCGGCAAAGAAGTATTAAAACTCTTGTCCTGAATGTATGGATTTATCCATATGCAACTATCCAGAGCTTTTAAACATAAACAATTACAACCATAACAGTTAAGATATCAAAAGGAAACCAAGAACATTTCTGTAGGCAAAACAGTTAAAAGTAATGAGGGTAAAGTATGTATAAATTGAAAAAATTATGTAAATGAAACCTCATCAACTCTTTATCACACCTAAACGTCTTTAACAATAACACTTACCTTTTCTCCTGATGAATAGAAGAAATATTTAAGCTTGACTATATTTTGATGTTCCAATTTACGCATAATTTGGAGTTCGCGATTCTGAAAAGAAAAAAAAAGAACAACAAAAATTGAAGTGTATGTAGCAATCAGATCTCAGTTGTGTAAAAATACAATATGGTGGAAAACCGAAAAAAAAGAAAATTCAAGTTACCACCTTTCCAGCCAACTTGCAAACATCAAAATGGAAGTAGTTTCATGAAATGCATTTTTATCAATATAACTATTTTCGATGCTATAGATGTAAACATAGATTTTATAAAATTTTGTATAATCTATCAATCTAATGTTGCCAATCGCAACTTTAAGTAGGAAAGGAGAGGTGCCCTGGTTGTTCCAGTAACCAAAGAGTGATTTTTAGTGACACACACCATCTCAAGACACCTCAACCAAAAGTACAAAACCTGCAAGAAGAACATTGTTTTAGACTAATTTCATGTTACTAAATGAGGATCAAAATTAAGATAGTAGCCCCCCTTTTTTTTCCATATCCTTCAGAAAAAGGGTAATTTTGTAAATATCTGTGAAGCTGTTGCTGTTGAGTTAGTATAACGTCCAACAGTAAAAATCTCGGAAGATGGATCATGGAACAAGTAATGTAAAATTTTACCCCAGCATTCTATAATAATCAATAAGAAAGGCGCTCTTCTTTACTATTCTACCTGTGACGTTAAAATATTTAAAACTTTTCATATTCCCAGAGATCTTAATCCAAGTTGTTTTTTTTAAATTAGTTTAAAGAATAAAAATCAGTCTCATCTGGCCCAAGCAGGTAAACAATCACAATGAATCGTGTGTTTTTCACCATATATTCAACTGAGTTGCGCAAACATACCTACCAGTTCCAGCAGTTATTCATACCGACGCCCACAAAATGTCTACCCCTCAAGCCCCCCTCACCTTAAACCGCTTGTCCTGCAGGACCTTCTTGATGGCCACCAGCTCATTAGTCTCTGTCAGCTTCGCCTGGTAGACCACACCAAATGATCCATTCCCGATGACCTTGGCGTCTGTGTAGCTAACCTCCTGGGGTCGGTCTGACCCCTGGCCAGCTGTAGCCAGGACAGTGGTGACTTTGTTGCCATCTTTGCCTGATAGAAATTAACCAGTAAAGGAAAAGTCAGAAACAAAACAAAAACAAAACACATGTACATGGTTGGTAATGAATACCTGAAAACTGAACATGGTTTGGGGAACAATACGGATTTCTGCAATTTACGAAATTTTGAAGAGAGAAAAGATTTTCCAAATCCTAACAAATGTGATATTCAACTTATGTTATGATTAGAAATATAAAATATAATTCATAAACCTCACTGTTAATGATAAGGGTTGGTACAACAATCATATTATAATTATTAAAGTGTTTAGAATTATTTGTCAATCAAAATAACCTTTTTTCCTTAAGTTCTAAACTGGAACTGGAATAAAAGCACTCAATAATTTTTATATATGATAAAAAAAGGTTGTTTTCCTTTACCTACTACTTTGCGGAGTTTTCCCCCAAGATGTAAAATTAGCATTACTATTTTGACCAAAAAATCTTTCATTTACAAATTACAATATGCAAATTAACTTCACTCTATGTTTTGACATGTTGGTCCAATTGATAGTATGAAGGAAATGTATGACGTTCATAAATAATAATATCCTTCTGAGACTAAATTTACTGAGGCAAAAACATAAAAATATATATAAATGTACCATTATCTTTTTTATTTATTATTATAAAGTAAATGCAATGCCTTTTAAAAATTAAAACAAAAGAAAAGAAAAATAACAGATTTATACAGTTAAAATTGTTTTGATAAAAAATATGCTAAGCCTAAATGTCTTTTGTCTATTCAGTTCTGAACCCTACAACCTGCAGGGTGACTTATTTCCTTACTATAGTATAATTAATTTAACAGTAAATAAAAATAAGTCTATTATTTTGTTTTAAATAAATTGAAAAACAAACAAACCAAAAAAAAAGGTTATTTACAATATGAGTTACAAAATTATATTCTTTATGGTCTCTAAACATTTACTTGCATTACAAAAAGTACAAGAGTGTTTATTTAAATAACTTTGTGCTGTTCTAATTATATTTTCTCTAGAAAAACTACAGGTTTTAAAATTTAAGCTGAAAAGTATAAATCCCAAGTTCAAATTTCTACTTTTAACAACTTGGCTGCGAAGAGAACAAAAACAGCCTCACGCGCAGAACTGTGCAGGGCCAAAAACGGTTTCTCTACATTTGGCTTCTTTTTAAAGTGGTTTAGCTTAATTTTATAATGCGGTTTATCTGGCAAACCCGTCAGTCCGCAACGAATTAGTGACTAGACAAGTTTGCTTCGATTTTTAGCAAAAAAACATGTCTGGTTTTGACTAAATTTTCTGCGATATAAACGAGGAAAAAAACAAGACAAATTTTAACAGTCAAACTGAAACCCCCCAAAAATTATAAGCAGCTCAAAGGTAAGCTAAGTATACATTTAAACTTAAAGTAAGACTAGTGAATTCTATCAGAATTAATGCAATAGTGCAATATTCATTTCATTAAAAATATATCTATGAGTGAAAAAAAATCCAAGAAACAACAATTACACTTGGTAATTTTTAAACCAACAGCTAAATCATAAGTACAAACAGATCAAATAGTAAAACCATAATAAGCCTTTAGGGAAATAAATATATATGGTCTATGACTACAAATTAAAAACAAAGAAAAAATATGCCAAGCACTAAGAACAAAGGGGAAAAATAAGGGGGAAAAAGTCATAAATACAGTTACATATCGAGCTAACACCTAATATTAAGACTGGTAGTGATCTCAGCAATGAATCCACTGACAACTTTTCTTCTGATCGCTAAATATTAATGAGAACTTCTGTTACATGTGAAAAGTGACTGTAGAGTCAAAATGGCAATTGCATTTTTTTTTTAAATTTATATGGCATTTGGCACAATATATTAATGTACATTACTTTTCACAGTGACAATTCAGTGATCTCCACCTAGAACTTAACCCTAGTGAGAGAAGAAAAACAGATTTGTAGACATCTATCAGATTTTTAAAGAGAAGACTAAAGAGCCGAAAATTTGGTGATCACAGCCTGCATGAAAACATTTTTCTTTGTAAAATGCACATGATTACATCCCTTGGGGTTCCTGAGGAGTCTTTCACAAAGAAGCTGCACGATTTGTACAGAGAGCACCCTTCTTCTTAAGACACTGTAAAGTAAACCAATCATGACCAGTAATTGACAGGCCTTTGAGCAGGAGGAAGAGAACAGAGAAGTAACATGAATTCACCAATTCCCACATTCCTTCTTGATTTGATAACGCACTCACAAAAAGATAAAAACGATTGCCAATACAATGTACACCTTGGCTATGACTGTCGGTCTGAAAGGAGGCAAACCCAAGAAGGGAAGAAGGTTCACTTGTTGACACGACTTACAAAACACCTCAACCCCCGTCTGTTGACTGACAGGCACTTTGAGTCAGGGTGAAAAGGCAATGTAACTTGCATGCTGGCATGGTTTGATTTGATCTTCCAACACATGGCCGGTTTCTACTTCTGCTGTTAGGGCCTACCATTATGACTGCTTCTTCTCCTCCCCACCTCAAGCGGCACAAACAGTATGTGCAAAGAACTCCTGATGTTATTGACTGACTGTAGAAATAGTCAATGCTTTACATGCAACATATATAAGATATTGTGTATACAAAGAATAATTAGAATTACAGATATGGAGAAAAGATGAAGATAAAAGTGCCACTGTTTTCTTTAACAGGCAAAATAAGATGGAAAAAAAAAAACAATTCAAACATCAGAAGCAGCAAGTTCTTGTATACTATCTAAAAGGCAACTTTATCTGTCTGAATTGCAGAATTCACACTGCAACTAAGTTAAAAATCTTAGGGAAATCCAACAGAGGGGAAAACTGAAAAGCCCAATTGAACAACAACAACAACAAAAAAAAACAAAGAAAAAAAAACAACATCTAACTGCATCAACAGTACAGATTTTAAGAACAAAACCTTTACGAGGCTCTATTGGTCAACATTGGACTGAGATGTGCATCTAGAGAGACTTTCTACAGTTTAAAAGCGTTTATAAAGATAATGACATTTAATGTTATAATAAACTTTTAAAAAGCAACTCTGGTTTTCAAATTGAGCTAGTAACACATACACAGAGATGGAAACAATGAAGATAAATAATGAAAAATAAAAGGGATTAAAAGGGAAAAACAAAGAAAAAGAGTAACTCAAATCAATAGTACAAAAAAAAGATGAAAGAGAAACATTCATGAAATAAGGGTTGGAAAAAAGTTATATTGCAAGACTGAAAGAAAAAATGACAACAAAATGGGAGAGAATTTAATTTGGAAAAAAAACACTAAAAATAATTCGATTTCATGAGCATTGCTGTCAAAATACTGTGATTCCGTTGAGAGGCATTTATAACAGTCTAATGCTAGCTACATCTAATTCGAGCTTCTTTGGTCTTAGTTTCACATATGTCTGTAGCCGAGCGAATCTGGAAACATCTATTTCCTTCCCCTGCCTAAGTTTGTTCTTATTCAGTCTTCATGGCGATACCGACCGTCGTTTCATTATCCAGGGATTTTGAAACCAGGTCTTGATATTGGTAGTGTTGTATCCTTAAAGTCATAGAATAACACTTTACTTAGAGTCTACATCTGGATCAAGATTCTAGATTTCGACCTAGATGTGTAAATTTGAATGGCTGAAACACGATCGACAATCAGACTCTAGAAAAAGAATCATTAAGAGCTAAAACCTTGATTAGCCAAATGGACATCTGCATTTAACGATCTTTACTTTTCAATTTTGCTTTCAGCTTATTTTTTCTGACCATTTGGATTTCCCCGTTTGAATCTGTAAACAGTAGGCTATTAGGTTGATCAGCTTAGTTAGTTAGCTAGCCCTAGAATGGAGGTGGATACAAACGATCGTCACATCGATAAATAAACCATAGCATCGGAAAAGAATAGAGGAATTCAGAATGAACTTAACACTATCAATAAGGCTACAGTATGGTTCAGTGATTATAATAGATCTAGAGATCTATAACGAGCCAGATGTTCACCTAGCCAAACCGCTGGACTATGTGTGCAACCGTCGTGGAATTATAAACTCACATACTTTCGCAGATTGCAAAACTGTAAACTCTGTAGAAAGGTAGAAAATATTGCAAAAAGTGGGAAGATACAGAGTGTAAAGGAGGCAATTCCTCGCTTAGGACACAAAAACGAGGACTTACGCAGAAAACCATCACCACTGGATAAAGCAATATCAATAAATGCCTGCTAAAGTTTTGCAGCCACATTAATTATTTAGCCACAGCATTGAGACAACCAAAATGGATATTCACATCCAATACGATCATTCCAGCCATGGAGTCTTCAGAGGGCACACAAAACAAACCACATTGCCAGCCTACCTTTGACCACGGGTGAGCCTTGATTTGAGGGAATTTGAACTCGGAGTAGTTTGGATTCATCTCTCGGATCTGCTCCCTGGTTGGAGTGCCGAGGACTTTGATGATCTCCACTAGCTGGTCCACTCCGCTGTCCCCTGGGAATATTGGCTGGCCTAAAAGTAGCTCTGCTAAAACACACCCAGCTGACCATACATCTGTCGCGGAGGGAGAGAGAGGAGAGTTGAGTTGAGAGTTGTGTTGGTTGATTAACGCCCACTTCAGCACTATAATAATAACCTTTATTGTGGATGGACACCAAATAAGGTTAAATACATTCAGTTGAAATGACAAAATCACAAGATAACTGTAATTCACCTCCACTGCACATTGGTATGTTCTTAGGATATCACAAGCACCACATAGGCTATACTGTAAAGGGGCACCAAGACCAACATCCAACAATTTTCTGTGCTGCCACACAGAGACAGCGATGGGATACCACGAGTCCCGACATGGCCTATCACATTATACTGACACCGACATAACTAGACAAACAAATCTGGAATCGACCGTGGGTTTTGATTGGGAGACCAATGCTATACCACTTGTGCCAGTTAACCCCCTCCCCTTACCCCCAAGAGCAATCACAAAAATATGGATCCACTTTACCACCCAAAAGGCAGAAACCTCAGTGTCAGCTCTTTCAATGCTTCCTGTGAAGGTTTCTCCTAAAAACCAAGGGTTAGCAAACCCAATCAAAGACCACAGACTTATCTCTCATTAATTAATACTGATTAATAAAATGAGGGAGAAGAATACTTTTTTAAAGACTTATATTATGAATAAGGATTAAACTGCACCACTAGGCCTCCAAGATAAGCTTTCATCCTTGTAAAAACATAAATAAAAAGGATATTTGCTTTAAAAAAAATGTAAACACACTGTAAATAATTTTTTTTCAGTGATTCTAAAGATAACTCCTACAAATAAAAAAAAAGTGCAATTGTTGTTACACTATATAAAAAAATGTGTTAACACTAAATCTTTATTTTATGGCACAAATTTGGATCTGGTGAATTTATTACAAAACAACATCAATCTCACCGATTTGACAAGTATAGTCTGTGGCACCAAATATCAATTCTGGAGCACGGTAATAACGTGAACATATGTAGGACACATTTGGCTCTGCGCGGACTAATACTTTTGCACTGTGAACAATTAAAAAAAAATTGAATTGAAGAAATAAAGAAAAAAACAACACACATACATCACATAATTATAAAGTTTAAATTGTATTCTAGTTTAAAAAAAAAAAATTAATTAACTGATTGTCAATGTTAAGGGTTCATCTTTAAAAAAACTAATTAAAAAATATAACCATTATCTTCAAGAATAAAGCTAGAGATATTTTGATCAGTACCTGGCAGTGTCCATACAGGTTCAGTAAATAATTATACTCATTTGCATTACAGTGAAATTCATGGAGTAGTTTTATTTTAAACCAAAATCTTTTTTTTTAGTAAAGGAGAGTTTTTACCAGAAATACAGCAGCTGATACAATACCATATGAATTTATTTTTTATATTAAAAAAATAAACTTGCAATACTAGAGAAAATTGGCATATTAAAGAAAAATTATATTTTAAAAATATTACAGGGACTTCTAAAATCATTAGTGCTGTTATATTACAAGAAAGCCCCGCTGCCATATTATTAAAGAAATTATGGTCACTATGCTACAATTTTGGCTCAAGTCTTTTTCTCAAGTTCCAATAAAAACTGTTTTTCCTTACATTTCCATGCAATAAGATGCAAGTTTTTAATAGATAAAGCAAAGACCGAATAGCACATTTTAAATCTGTAAGTTTAGTAAAAACGATCTCATTTTCACCTCTACACCAATATATATCACTTGCATTTTGCCAGAACTCTGACTCGTGCAATAATTGTAGCACCCGAATGACATTAAATGAGTAGACGATAAGCGCATTGAGCATGAACGTTCATGGAAGTGCACTATATATATAAATGCCATTCATTCTTTTTATGTTAAAAAAGAGTGACAATTTCCAGCCAGAACTTACCTGCCAAAATCACAGAGTTTGAGTACCCCTGTCTCGGGGTCGAGCAGCAAGTTCTGAGGCTTGATGTCGCGGTGACACACACCTTGGGAGTGGATATACGCTAAGCTGCGAAACAACTGGTACACATACAGCTGGTGGCGGGACGACATAAAACAGTGGGTTAATTATTTATAAAAAAAACACACCATATGATCAGTGTTATAACACTACATTCGAGTAATATGACTCCAGGAAAGTGTGTGTGTGTGAAATTATCATCAATCCATAGTCTAATATATTATCATCAATCCATATATTGTCTTCGAAGTGGGTTTACCCATGTGCGGAATTGATGGCACAAAATGGCGCAGTAATGTTGGCTATGTGACGAGATACTGTCCGTCGCTCAGCCCAAACTTTAAACTTAGGGGACTATTTAAGTAGAGAGGACCGTACACTGTGATCTTTACTAACAAATAATAAGTAATCTAAAAGACAAAACAAATCATAATAACAAAGACTACAAACATACAAGTTTAAACTAAAATGCAGTTGATTGTGTTCTTTTATTTAGCACTAAAATTTATAAAAATGTTGTGTACATTGTTTTAAGTATTTCTACCATGTCTTTCTCACAAGGGGATTGAAAAGAAACTAGATACAGATAATTCCATAAAACGATCAACACACAGCATTTAAAGTCACTTACACGTACATAGCTGTCAACTTTTGAGAAAGCAAATACACATTTTTAGTGCCCTTAGTTTACAACAAACCTTATCGATGACCACACTTATTTGGTTCTGCCATCAATATCAATTTAAAAACTAGCTTAACTTCAAAAACTTCACCAAGGACTAGTAAATGCATTTAGTACATGCATTTTTTTGTGTGTTTTTAGTTTTAAGTGTGTGTTAGTTTTATTTTTGTTTTTTGTTTGTTTGTTAATTTTCATTTCATTATTGAATGATCAAATTATATATCTATGGCTAAGATCTAGACCTATTCCAGCACTAAAATCAATTGGTTTATAAGCTGAGGACTGCAAGCTGCCAACCCTTCTAGACATCACAGAATTACATTGTGAGTTCCCTTTCTAGCCAAAAAATTATAATAAACTTCTGTATATCAATCTTACTTTCATAGTAATACTGTATGATATAATAACAGCCTAATGTATCCTTCCACATTTTTTTTTTTTTGAAAAAATTAATTGTAATGATTTTATATTTCGTTACTGTACACTAACCAATTTTCAAGAAAAATGTTCTGTTTTTTTTTCTTCTTTCCTTTTTCAGACAACTTGTCATGGAAGGCGATATCTTAATAATCGTAATTAGAGACATACTCACTTTAATGTACAATATAGGTATAGTTTGTTTCGATTTACTGTAATGACGGGCAACTCTGTACACTGTCTCAGGGACAAACTCTAACACCAGGTTTAAAAACACTTCATCTTTCTGTGGACGGAGATGGACAACCTTCAGATTAGGCAGGTTAAGATTCACAAAACTAAATCAACAGTTAAATTATTTCACTTTTAACAAAAAATGTTGAGGCCGAATGGCGCAGATATCTTCACTAGGTGATGTCAAATTTATAGTCACCATTTAATGATTGTCTCACTCTCAGTCCTGGATTTTTCTTTGCTAACTACTTGCTCCAAAGACTGGCTTTAATTTTCATCTGCATGGAGTTTGGATGAGCCAACTTTTGCCTTGCAATGTTCATAATATTGATACCTGAACATTAGGCTAATCCAATCTACCTATTATAAATCTTCTGCTGCAATTTGCATCTGTAAAATTTCCTTGCCCTTACTTATTGAAACCCATGACTTCTACGCATGTTTTAAAGATTAAATTCTACTTTCTTGTAGGCAATTTTAGGTTCAAACTTTTGTAGGCAGTCAAAATAAACATCTTTAAAATACTTTGATATTCATAATTATACATCAGGAAGGGTATTTTGTCTTGAAGCACGTGGGTTGCTATGCGTAAATGACAGTGTAATTATCAGAAGACTTGTAAAGCAGTTATTGAGTCATCGTTAAAATTGTCAGAAAGGGTCACTAAAATTTTTTTTAGGATGTATTTGATCATATGTGCACCAAAAATTCAAAATACCAAGATTTGGTCAGGCAGCTAACAAGTCTATGACCCACATCATTTGTTTGTAACCAGTGGTGTCAATTTTGAGAAAACTTTATGATTTCCAGTGTTAAAAAAATTAGTTTTCTTACGGTTCAAAATTAATACTAGCAAGCTTAAAATAGCTCCAATTCTGTGTGTGATTCAATAGACCCGCTTTACGCAAAAAGGTTGAGTACACACAAAATAATTCAGCTCTTTCAAGTCTATTTGGCATCACTGTGTTGTACTTACACTCAGCTAACTGTACACATCATGGGCAGGGTACAATGTACACCCACAGGCAGCAAGCCCCTTATATATGTTGTTAGGGCACGCTCCCATGATGTAAACAATGCTGGGTGATTTGCACATAGCACTTGGAAAACTCTCTTGCTGGTTTTTAATATCTGATGATAAGCGGAACATAAGACACCAGGGAAAGGTTAAAATGTAGATTTGGAAACAGTAGGAAAGGTTTAATGGTTACTGTAAACTAAATCTAGAGCAAACAATATATAGCAGTGGTAGGTTAGGAATGTTGCAGGCACATTCAAGCACTATCTAACAGCCCTCATTGTTTACTGCTGGGGAACGGTTTTTCAAATAGAACATTGCATTTCAGTGTAACAAAAAATTAAGAAAAGGGAAAAAATGTTTAAATTGCCATTGATGTCATGATTATCTCATATTAATAATTATATTTTCAGTTTTCTGTCTAAAAATAGTGTTGCCAAATTGGATTGTCTCAAAGAGGTTCTCACTTTCCAATTGGTTTGCGACATTAATGCCCATTCATTTGATGACATGCCGTTAAATAATAGACGTACACATTTGTTTGTTTTAGTGTTTTTCTTCCAAATTAAATTCTCTCCCATTTTGTTGTCATTTTTTCTTTCAGTCTTGCAATATAACTTTTTTTCCAACCCTTATTTCATGAATGTTTGAATTGTTTCTCTTTCATCTTTTTTGTTCTATTGATTTGAGTCACTCTTTTTCTTTGTTTTTTCCTTTTAATCCCTATTATTTTTCATTATTTATCTTCATTGTTTCCATCTCTGTGTTACTAGCTCAATTTGAAAACCACAGTTGCTTTTTAAAAGTTTATTATAACATTAAATGTCATTATCGTTATAAACGCTTTTAAACTAGTGTCTCTCTAGATGCACATCTCAGTCCAATAGAGCCTCGTAAAGGTTTTGTTCTTAAAATCTGTACTGTTGATGCAGTTGGATGTTGTTTTTTTTCTTTGTTTTTTGTTGTTGTTGTTGTTGTTCAATTGGGCTTTTCAGTTTTCCCTCTGTTGGATTTCCCTAAGATTTTTAACTTAGTTGCAGTGTGAATTCTGCAATTCAAACAGATAAAGTTGCCTTTTAGATAGTATACAAGAACTTGCTGCTTCTGATGTTTGAATTGTTTTTTTTTTTCCATCTTATTTTGCCTGTTAAAGAAAACAGTGGCACTTTTATCTTCATCTTTTCTCCATATCTGTAATTCTAATTATTCTTTGTATACACAATATCTTATATATGTTGCATGTAAAGCATTGACAATTTCTACAGTCAGTCAATAACATCAGGAGTTCTTGGCAAATACTGTTTGTGCCGCTTGAGGTGGGGAGGAGAAGAAGCAGTCATAATGGTAGGCTATAACAGCAGAAGTAGAAACCGGCCATGTGTTGGAAGATCAAATCAAACCATGCCAGCATGCAAGTTACATTGCCTTTTCAGCCTGACTCAAAGTGCCTGTCAGTCAACAGACGGGAGTTAAGGTGTTTTGTAAGTCGTGTCAACAAGTGACCCTTCTTCCCTTTTTGGGTTTGCCTCCTCTCAGACCGTCAGTCGTAGCCGAGGTGTACATTGTATTGGCAATCGTTTTTATCCTTTTGTGATTGCATTATCAAATCAAGAAGGAATGTGTAGGAATTGGTGAATTCATGTTACTTCTCTGTTCTCTTCCTCCTGCTCAAAGGCCTTTCAATTACTGGTCATGATTGGTTTACAGTGTCTTTAGAAGAAGGGTGCTCTCTGTACAAATCGTTGCAGTTTCTTTGTAAACTACTCCTAGTCCTTAGGAACTCCAAGGGATGTAATCATGTGCATTTTACAAAGAAAAATGCTTTCATGCAGGCTGTGATCACCAAATTTTCGGCTCTTTAGTCTTCTCTTTAAAAATCTGATAGATGTCTACAAATCTGTTTTTCTTCTCTCACTAGGAATTTAACCCTAGTGAGAGAAGAAAAACAGATTTGTAGACATCTATCAGATTTTTAAAGAGAAGACTAAAGAGCCGAAAATTTGGTGATCACAGCCTGCATGAAAGCATTTTTCTTTGTAAAATGCACATGATTACATCCCTTGGAGTTCCTAAGGACTAGGAGTAGTTTACAAAGAAACTGCAACGATTTGTACAGAGAGCACCCTTCTTCTAAAGACACTGTAAACCAATCATGACCAGTAATTGAAAGGCCTTTGAGCAGGAGGAAGAGAACAGAGAAGTAACATGAATTCACCAATTCCTACACATTCCTTCTTGATTTGATAATGCACTCACAAAACGATAAAAACGATTGCCAATACAATGTACACCTCGGCTACGACTGACGGTCTGAGAGGAGGCAAACCCAAAAAGGGAAGAAGGGTCACTTGTTGACACGACTTACAAAACACCTTAACTCCCGTCTGTTGACTGACAGGCACTTTGAGTCAGGCTGAAAAGGCAATGTAACTTGCATGCTGGCATGGTTTGATTTGATCTTCCAACACATGGCCGGTTTCTACTTCTGCTGTTATAGCCTACCATTATGACTGCTTCTTCTCCTCCCCACCTCAAGCGGCACAAACAGTATTTGCCAAGAACTCCTGATGTTATTGACTGACTGTAGAAATTGTCAATGCTTTACATGCAACATATATAAGATATTGTGTATACAAAGAATAATTAGAATTACAGATATAGAGAAAAGATGAAGATAAAAGTGCCACTGTTTTCTTTAAAATAAGATGGAAAAAAAAACAATTCAAACATCAGAAGCAGCAAGTTCTTGTATACTATCTAAAAGGCAACTTTATCTGTTTGAATTGCAGAATTCACACTGCAACTAAGTTAAAAATCTTAGGGAAATCCAACAGAGGGAAAACTGAAAAGCCCAATTGAACAACAACAACAACAACAAAAAACAAAGAAAAAAAACAACATCCAACTGCATCAACAGTACAGATTTTAAGAACAAAACCTTTACGAGGCTCTATTGGACTGAGATGTGCATCTAGAGAGACACTAGTTTAAAAGCGTTTATAACGATAATGACATTTAATGTTATAATAAACTTTTAAAAAGCAACTGTGGTTTTCAAATTGAGCTAGTAACACAGAGATGGAAACAATGAAGATAAATAATGAAAAATAATAGGGATTAAAAGGAAAAAACAAAGAAAAAGAGTGACTCAAATCAATAGAACAAAAAAGATGAAAGAGAAACAATTCAAACATTCATGAAATAAGGGTTGGAAAAAAAGTTATATTGCAAGACTGAAAGAAAAAATGACAACAAAATGGGAGAGAGAATTTAATTTGGAAGAAAAACACTAAAACAAACAAATGTGTACGTCTATTATTTAACGGCATGTCATCAAATGAATGGGCATTAATGTCGCAAACCAATTGGAAAGTGAGAACCTCTTTGAGACAATCCAATTTGGCAACACTATTTTTAGACAGAAAACTGAAAATATAATTATTAATATGAGATAATCATGACATCAATGGCAATTTAAACATTTTTTCCCTTTTCTTAATTTTTTGTTACACTGAAATGCAATGTTCTATTTGAAAAACCGTTCCCCAGCAGTAAACAATGAGGGCTGTTAGATAGTGCTTGAATGTGCCTGCAACATTCCTAACCTACCACTGCTATATATTGTTTGCTCTAGAATTAGTTTACAGTAACCATTAAACCTTTCCTACTGTTTCCAAATCTACATTTTAACCTTTCCCTGGTGTCTTATGTTCCGCTTATCATCAGATATTAAAAACGAGCAAGAGAGTTTTCCAAGTGCTGTGTGCAAATCACCCAGCATTGTTTACATCATGGGAGCGTGCCCTAAAAACATATATAAGGGGCTTGCTGCCTGTGGGTGTACATTGTGCCCTGCCCATGATGTGTACAGTTAGCTGAGTGTAAGTACAACACAGTGATGCCAAATAGACTTGAAAGAGCTGAATTATTTTGTGTGTACTCAACCTTTTTGAGTAAAGCTCGGTCTATTGAATCACACACAGAATTGGAGCTATTTTAAGCTTGCTTAGTATTAATTTTGAACTGTAAGAAAACTAATTTTTTTAATACTGAAAATCATAAAATTTTCTCAAAATTGACACCACTGGTTACAAACAAATGATGTGGGTCATAGACTAATCTAGTCAATGTTTAGCTGCCTGACCAAATCTTGGTATTTTGAAATTTTTGGTGCACATATGATCAAATACATCCTAAAAAAAATTTTAGTGACCCTTTCTGACAATTTTAACGATGACTCAATAACTGCTTTACAAGTCTTCTGATAATTACACTGTCATTTACGCATAATAGCAACCCACGTGCTTCAAGACAAAATACCCTTCCTGATGTATAATTATGAATATCAAAGTATTTTAAAGATGTTTATTTCGACTGCCTTTAAAAGTTTGAACCTAAAATTGCCTACAAGAAAGTAGAATTTAATCTTTAAAACATGCGTAGAAGTCATGGGTTTCAAAGTAAGGGCAAGGAAATTTTACAGATGCAAATTGCAGCAGAAGATTTATAATAGGTAGATTGGGTTAGCCTAATTGCAAGGCAAAAGTTGGCTCATCCAAACTCCATGCAGATGAAAAAGCCAGTCTTTGGAGCAAGTAGTTTAGCAAAGAAAAATCCAGGACTGAGAGTGAGACAATCATTAAATGGTGACTATAAATTTGACATCACCTAGTGAAGATATCTGCGCCATTCGGCCTCAACATTTTTTGTTAAAAGTGAAATAATTTAACTGTTGATTTAGTTTTGTGAATCTCTGAGTTCTTACAGGAGCTTGTTCTTAACGGAAACTAGGACAAAATGCCAGGACAGACACTGACTTTTGCAATGTTGCAGTTGCTTGAAAATATTGTTTTTGTTTTTTTTTTCATTCCTAGCAGGAAAAGAGATTTTACAAACAAGCAACTATAATTACTATTTATGAATGAAGTGTTTGTTAATAAAAATGTCCACAAGCTCAGATGATTTGCATAAATTTGAAAACAAACTATAAAAGGGGAGGTTAAATGCGATTGTGGACCTTCAGACAGAAGAAACACACTGCAGGAAAAAATATCAATTCAACTATAGATTCAAGTTCAATAGATGTGGTCAATGGAAAGAGGCTAAAGATTAAAATTGTTCATTAAAGGTGTATAGTATGAAAAAGAATGTATCTAGATCTGTAGATACAATTTTGTTTAACTGTAAAAGAACTGTGCACTGGAATTTATCTTTCCTTGCAAGGTCTCAATCCATCATATGATCATGCAGTCTAAAATTTGATGAGATTGTTTTTACTGTAGGTCCATTATAGGGCCAAAATATACTTTTATAGGACTTCCAATCTAATAGTATTGAAGCTTTGGAAAATAGTACAACTTTTATACCAAATTCCGTGGAAAGCTCGAGATGAAACTGAAAATAAGCCTGCGGATACTTTGTAAAGCCTTGAAAAAACTCCAAGACTATCCCCAATAGATCTAAAATCATAACTTTTGAGACCACCTTAAAATGGACCCAGATTCATCTCAATCTAGATATCTAGACTAAATAACAAAAAAATATGTAGCCTAATTTTCAATGATTACCAAAACGGCAAAAGTTAGTTTGAAGGCTTTCTCTTAGTCCCAGTCATTTAAGTATTTATTTGAAAAGTTCAGGGTAGGCCTAACCTAAAACAAGATTTAAAGTTATTTAATTAAATTCCTTGTTTATTTCCAAGTGTGCCTAGCAAATAGCAGTAGCACAGCAAGCCAAATGTATTCTACAGCTGGTCACCCACAAGATGACAAGTTTGTATTGAGTATACACGTAGATCTATACTGTGTTGTTATTTAGGGAAATGAAGTCGCAATAAAGACTCCTCACAAAAAATGTCAAGGAAGTACAGTTATGCTGGAGTTTGTAAATAATACATTACAATTTACGTTCTAGATCTAGGGGTCTAGCCATAAGCAGTAAATCACTCCACCCTCTTTTTCAAAAGAATAAGGAATGGGTATAGCCCTATACCATGGAAAGTACTCAAAAATACCATAAGGTGGTGAAGTAGGTCCACTGTAACTGTATACGATACACCAAGGACATCAAGTAGACCCCTTGTACCTTCAAATCTAGACTAGATCTATATCTAGATTAGAGATGTGATGGGTTTTGTAGTAGGCCTAATTAACAGTGTAAAGCCTAAAGGCTAGATCTATATCTAGATTTTAAAGATATAGATCTAGATCTAGACCTAGTCTAGCTTTAAGTATGTAGAATCTAGAGTAGCAGTGTATCTAGACTCTAGATCTAGATTCTAGAGCATTTAGAGATCATTAGCCCACATTGAAGTCAAATAATTAAGCTTCTAAGACAGGTATCGTATTCCTAAGCTAAGTCTTAGATCTTGATCTATCTGGACTAAAACCGCCATTTTGATTGTCTCAAAAGCATGGCTGACGATAAAGTCAGCACTTACTGGTGGTTCTCATCCCTCCAAAAGGTGCGTTTTGTCCTGATTTTCCACCTTCAGCAAAAGACGTTGTCCTGGGTCGACCACTCATAGTACAAGTCCAAAGAAGTTATCCAAGTTCTGTGAGCCACCTTACTCCTTGGATTTATTCACATCTCAGTCACAAGCTAACTAACAAGGGGGTGGCTAAAACAGAGCTGGATATCTGCAGGTTCTAGAAATTAGGGCATTTCAAAGACTGATTAAATTTAGCCTCATAAAAGTTAATTAATTTACAGCCTGTGTTGGAAAATACAGGAAAATAAAACACCAAATCTCAAAAGTCTCACTTTTGTTTGCCATTCAGAGCTGTTTCCAATGGCCGAAACAGCAGTTCCGCTCAAGCCGCGGATGCAGATTAGTACACCTAACCCTCTAAATTATGGAATCTAAATTCCGAACTTCATTTTGTAGCCATCACTTTTGCTGAAATTAATGAAGCTATACAGAAATTAACCATAATATAGATAAAAATAGGCTTATGATTCGATAGCATTTTCTAAATTATTAAAACGAAAAGACTTTGAAAATACAAATAATGTAGTCGCATTAATTGCGTAAAAATATAATGGACATCATAGCAACAGTCTGTTTATCTTTTCGGCACGCGATCAATAAATAGTTTCTTTATGGGTTTATTTCAAGAAAACAGTGCGGGATGCGTAAAACGATTGTTGTACATTTTAAATTTCATCTAAAAAAAAACAACAAATTACTATATGTAGAAACAACCGATTTCAATATTAGGTTTTATCCACTAGATGGTTTACAGTACTATGTTCTCGATCTTCGGAACAACCCGGAAACCAATGAAAATCATCCTTGAACACGGAAACGAACGACTGTCACCGCAGTTACGGAGTACACAAAATCTGACGACGTCAAGACTCAAGCTCTTTTCGATTTTTTGGGAAAGGAAAGTTGGAATTCTAGAGCTTCTGAAAATGACTGCGATTTACGAAATTAAAAAAAAAAACCGAATCAGTGAGGCTTAGCTAAATATTCTCTAAATTTTCTCTATAACTCGAAGATCTTGGGCAAAAATTGTGATAGTGATAAACCGTTTAAGACACATGTAGGCTACTATTTGACGTTTACAAAAAAAAACAACCAAACAACACATAACATCGTGAAAAAAGGCCGTTTTGAGAAATAGAATCTAGACGTTTTGGGAAAACTAGGAGAATGGCACAACTTAAAAAATAAACAAAAACAAAGAAAAGAAAAAAAACTGTATAATTATGTTGGAACATATCATTATTATAATTATTTTAATCAGCTTTAGACAATAAACATGTATTATTATATTCTACTCGAATAAATTAGACCTATTTATATCTAATTTTACTCGAACAAATTAGATCTGTTCACACAAAAGCGTTGGTTTACGATAAAAAATAATCTTAGAACTCGATCTTTATCAATCATTTATTTAATGACAGGAATAGGGCAGAGTAAAAGGCTGATGGTAAATTCACCTCTCTTCAACAAAAAAGACAGGATAAAAAATGTGCCCTAGAGAAGCACTCTAGATAAAAAATCTAGTGCAAAGTACAATGTCATGTAAACGCCCCATTTGCATTTATTTAATGACAGGAATAGGGCAGAGTAAAGGGCTGATGGTAAATTCACCTCTCTTCAACAAAAAAAGACAGGATAAAATAATGTGCCCTAGAGAAGCACTCTAGATATAAAAAAAAATCTAGTGCAAAGTACAATGTCATGTAAACGCCCCATTTAGTATCAAAGAGGGATAACCATAAAAATTAGTTTAAAAATTGTTTTTTTTTCTTCTTCTTCCCGTTTGACCATGTCGTTATTTTTGTGTGTGCACAATTAACGTTTCTATGTATCAAATACAATAAGACAGCTGTTCACACAATTTTTCCTATTTTGTTCACTGAATCATAAAAGTTTGTAATGATAAAAATGTTGGTCATATAGGCCTCTAGTTCTAACGTGAACCCCTAGATTCGAGAATTCGAGGACACAGCCACGGTTATGCATATATATACACACACGGGGGAAGGGTGCATTGGCGCAAGTGGTAAATCGTGGGTCTCCCAATCAGAAGGTTCCCGGTTGAAAACCCACGATCGATCAGAAATTTATTTGTCCGATTTCGCCCTCTATTGATTGGGTCGGTGTCAGTACATGTATATTGTGAGACTGGATTCCAAGCCCTCCCACATTGTTTCTGTGGTAACCACACGTTAGTCTTGGGCCTCGTCCACTAAAAAGCCTATCTAGTGCTGAAGCTTGAAACGAAACATAAAAAAAAAACCAGAAACAACAATGTAACTGTAGATATTATGTGCAATTTGACTGAGCTGAATTTTCTCAAATTTTAGCACTGATGATGAGCTAACACTATTCTACCTCCGATTCTGTGTTTGTGGTTTACCTGAGTGCGTCTGGCGACTACAGCGAGTATGAATTACCCGTATATATATTAAGACACCGAATGTGCAATTATTGTATACAAGTTATGTATTATAAAAATAAAAAGTATGGCACCGAGTGAGTTTGATTTAGTCCGAAAGAATAAATTAAAAAGTTCTATTGGAGATCTGGGACCAGGTGAGTGCAGAAGTGAGGTAAGCTTACATGAGTATGGATGTACCTGTATCTGAGAGATCATATGGTCCCAGTTATGAACGCTTAGACCTGCATCAATAAAGGGAGGGGGTGTAGTTTATTGTCCAATACATGGACACCTTAGAGCCGTTTGGTCAGGTCAGAGAAAGAAGTTGCCACACACAATGACGCCAATTTTATTGTCATAACACAGAGAGGGAGAGAGAGAGAGAGAGAGAGAGAGAGAGAGAGAGAGTAGATCTATGCCATGCACCCCACCTTGCAGATAATGGAGCTGCCACACCCATAACGCTGATTAGTCCGATCACAGAGTACCACAGATTGTTATTAGTAGGAATCTGGGGATATTACATGTCAAACACTCGGCTCGGTGTCTATTGGTCATGTCAAACAGAGGAGGTGCCACACCAATAAAGCTGATTGGTCAAATAACAGACAGAAAGAGAGAGTTGGTGCCATCATAGACATATAACTACCCCCGCCTGGCGCCTATTTGTCACACCAGAACTGTCATAGTTATATCCATACCGCTGATTGGTCAGATCAGAGATAGTAGATGCCAATCTACTGTTTGTCTGTCTGTCAGTCTGTCTGTCTGTCTGTCTGTCTGTCTGTCTGTCTGTCTGTCTGTCTGTCTGTCTGTCTGTCTGTCTGTCTG
>RQTK01000374.1:168743-232799 GCA_003991915.1 Elysia chlorotica | reverse complement strand
AGTAGTAGTAGTAGTAGTAGTAGTAGTAGTAGTAGTAGTAGTAGTAGTAATAATAATAATAGTAGTAGTAGTAGTAGTAGTAGTAATAAAAAAATACAAAAAAAAGCCTTCTTACATTCACATGTAGAATTATTGAATATTATACACTGCCAAACACACATAATTCTTAGTTAAAGACACATACCTCTTCACGCATACATGTATAGCTTATGAGAACTGCTGCCTTTTTCTTCATGACCCTAGGCATAAGAGCGCAAGCTCAGAGGCCACTGGACTAATACATAACAACAATACAAGAATACACAATAGATTGAAGAAGGTCTGCATGTATTTATAGTTCCATGTTCCATGTTATAGTTCCATGCGTCGGTGGGTTTGGAAATGCATTGGGCTGCCCTTTGCCCTGTCGCTCCCGTCGTAACCACGTAAAGTAAGCCTACCCATTCCATATAGTTTGATGGCTTTAATGGTTTTGCTTATTGTGCTATTGGTAACCTTAATGCGACAATAATAAATGTATCAAATACATTGTACACTAAAGCAGTCTTTCTGTGCTGTTACAAAGTCTTTACATTTTATTTGTGTAAATCCATCTCCAACCACTACTGATCATGTGACAGATCAACGAAGTTCAGGTATCTACAATAAAAATCCCATTTTAAACCAAACCGGATTGTAACACGCTTGCCGTGGGACTCATCCACAATATAGCTTACGTGGTGCTTTTGTTGGACTTTGATATTAAGCAACAAACTCATGCTCATATTTTCATTAGAAAAAGCCTTGAAGCGGTTTTCAGTACAAAATTAATAACTAACTCTATTGATCGTGAAAATAGTTTAAAAAATGTTTCTTTAAATTCTTAAGTCCAGTACATTTACATAAAACCAATACTTTATCTGCCAAACAAATAGATACAAATCATGTAGATCTATGTCACCAGCAGCGAAATTTAAACAAACAACAACAACAACAACAACAACGACAACAACAAAAACAACAACAACAACAACAACAACAACAACAACAACAACAACAACAACAACAACAATAACAAAGCCACGGTTAAAACTAATCCAGGCTACTGTGTCATACCATGAGTCCAACAAGTTTCAGGGATTAACCCCAAAAGCGGTTTAAAATTTACTTTAATTGAGGCAACGACAGCGTTACAATGATAATTATGTATCTGTGGGATAAAAAAGTTTGGGCTGAAGGAAGATCAAGCCCCAATCCAATGAAAAGCCTCCTGCTGCCCAAGTATTTTTAGAGGAGCGCCGTTGTGTCTGTAACGAAAGCTTATGGTAGCATTGTAAAACTACTCCGACCAATAAATTACGTATTACGCTTACGTGTGCTTCTCAATAATAGCAGAGAATGAGATTTCACTGGGCTGGTTGGGTTGGTTTAACAACAACAGCACTTTGTAGGATATATTGTGGACGGGCCCCAAGACGTACGTCTGACAATTTTATGTGCTGCCACACACGAGACAGTGTGTGGATACCATGACTCTTTTCTCAGCCGTTCACATTATACTGACACCGATCCAACCAGTAGGGAACGCAACAGCCAGGATTCGAACTCGGGACCTTTTGCGTCGGAAGCCGATGGACCACCGCGATCCCCTCACTGGGCTGAACCCTGCCGTGATAGATTGTCGGGGGTGACAGTTTGTTATCATTACCTTCTATTAGGAATGGTCAACAATCGGGTTAATTCGCGTTAGAAATTCATGTGATGATGTAACTACAAAGACATTTACACAATGTATGAAATAATTTGAGCAATAAAATTTGCTCAACTCGCCCGAGCAGCAGAGAGTGTGTGTGTGTGGGGGGGGGGGGGGGGCATGCCAGAAAACGCACTAGTATAGAGTGAATGAGAGAAATGGAAAAAAAGGAAGATTGAGAAAGGAAAAGAAAGAGGAAGGACAGAGAGAGCAATGTGCGTGAAAACAGAGTAGGCGGAGGGAAGAGGTGCAGAGTAAAAAGAAGGAGATGGAGATAGAGTGGAAGAAAAGACTAGGAAAGTGAAGAGAAAAGAGGAGATAAGAGGTAATAGATAAGGTGGAAAGAAAGAATAAAATAAGAATATTGAAAGAGGAGAGGGAGAAGGCGTTAGGGGGCATTATAGAGAAGAAAGAGCGAAAAGTGAGGGGATAGTGAGATGGGGACAAAACAAGAGCAAAGAGGAGTATGAAAAGGGTAACAGAAATACATAATTACTATTATAGAAACAAAACAAAAAAAGGAAAGGAAAATACGATTTAAGGGAGGAGTAGGAGACAAGACTAAGAAGATGAAGTACATGAAAGCAACGCTTTATTACTTGCACCAGTCCACTATTAGTAGTAGACTAGTGTGTGATAGTAGGCATAGGAGTAGTTATAAAGTAGTAGTGGTAGTAGTAGAAGTAGTAGTAGTAGTAGTAGTAGTAGTAGTAGTAGTAGTAGTAGTAGTAGTAGTAGTAGTAGTAGTAGTAGTAGTAGTAGTAGTAGTAGTAGTAGTAGTAGTAGTAGTAGTAGTAGTAGTAGTAGTAGTAGTAGTAGTAGTAGTAGTAGTAGTAGTAGTAGTAGTGGTGGTGGTGGTTGTTATTGTTGTTTTTGCTGTTTTAATAGATAATGTTGTGGCCGTAGTACCAAATAAAGGAATATTCCATGCGAAAACTTTAAAATTATATTTTTTTTATTAAACACTTAAAACTATTAACTAAAGAATCTTCATGTAGGAAGTTCATATAGTAGAATAAGAAAGAGCGTGCAAAAGGAGGTAGGCTACATCTACTGGTAAAAATGTGTCTTGTTTGAAAGAATGGAACATTAAGTATAGTGTTTAAAATCTACATAATTATTAACAAAGAAATTGACGATTTCGTTCAAAAGCTTCTGCGAGGTAATGAATGTATATAACACATCTTGTTGTTGTTGTTACAATTATACAGGGCTAATACCTTTTAGTTTGCGTCGCCTGGAAAAACTGTAAACGAAAACATTAGTATAGCAGTGGGGGGAAAAACAAACGCGCACGCATGAAGTTGTAAAAAAAAAAGAAAGCCACAACTAATAAACAGTAGTCACATTTAATGGATTTGAAGAAGAAAAAAACTCTCAGTATCGTAATATAATTAGATAAAATTAAAAAAAATCACATTGAATTGTTGTTGATAATATTACGCTGATATTTGATAATCTTTTGACAGAGACAATGTGAAGGCAAAAAGGGGTGTTGAATATTCATGTAAGCGCTCCTTGGTGCATTTCGGGAATGTCAACACGCCCCTACGTTCTAAACTACCATCGTTTCATTCACCCTCGCTATCTTTGACACACAAGGAAGAAAATTACATTTGTATTTTTATTCTATAATTTTTGAAAAGCAATGAACTTGTTTCAAGTGATTTTGATGGAAATCAGTATATTCAAAACCCCAGAACAGCCATTTTCAAGATGACGTTATTTCTATCAATAATAACAACAATATTGGCGGGGAAGAGACTTGACACCATTGGTCAGAAAAGGCCCCAAACATGTATTACAAAAACGTTCCTGGTATTATTTGTCCTGCTGTATATAATAAGCTATACTTTTGGTGGTTGTTTATTTATAATAGTTCATTATGTCTTTTGTGTTGAACAGATGCTCAAAACCCTGAAAATATTTCAGTACTTTTCGAGAATTTAGGAAATATCTTCAATTTTGCTGCCGCTGTCCGCCATGTTCTTTTAGCGTTAGTCTTCGCGTTGTGGCGACGACTTCCTAAATCTACTGCAATAATCAACATGGCGCGCCTTCGCTTTCCTGGACGTCCTGGGTATCGTTTTGATCGAATTGGAGTCAGGTACGGCGCTGATGAGGCCAGGCAAACAACAGACCCATCTCTTGCAGTTGTAGCAAGCATCCACAAGGGATTGCAATGTTTTAGAGATTTATTTGGAGAGTCAGACGAGGTAAATATTACAATTTCAACTCTTACTTTTTTATTGTTTCCAAAATGGCTTCCATCGACCCTTTGGTGCCTACTTATGTCAGGCTACAACTGTGAAAGAACATATATAGTCTACCTACAAACACAGTGCATAAAATCTATGGTTATGAACCAATAACTAAGATGATCTAGCTTCATGAATATATAACCAGGAAGTGCAATCTACACTTGTAAGCAAAGTCTAGATCTAGGATCCAGATCTTTAGAATTAGATCTATGTCTAGATCTAGACCAAACTGCAGGATATTCATCAGGTGACAGTTAGAACATAGAGCTGGAATCTAGATGTAAATCTAGTATAGATCTAGATTTACATTTATTATCCTTAGATCTTAGAAACAGTAGCATTGTAGGTCTAGATCTAGAATCCATAAGATTTAGCCTTTCGGTTCCATCACTTTTAGTTTAGATTAATTTTCCAACTCTATAGAAAAATAAAATCTCATCTAATCTAGTCTCAGGAGATCTGGCCAGTGGGAACAGTCTACGGCCTAGAATGCTGGATCATAGAAAGTCAAGATTGTAAGAATCTAGATGAATGAACATCAAGAACTAGTCGACCAAGACTGTATTGGTAGGGTAGGCCTAGATTAGCGGCAATGATGACAATTTATATCTTTGCAGTGTAACTGTGTAGATCTAAATTCTAGTGTATGCTGATCATGTGGGCTGAAAATTCTCTCATTCAGGCCTTTCTATGTTAAAATTAAAAGAAAAAAATCACTTTACCCTTTGTGTGCAAAGGTCTTTTCAAGAATATGGCGATTATGGCATCTATTTTTGAAAACTTTGTCTTCCTGTGTTATATATCTCTATTTTAGTATTTATAGATTATCACTTAAGTCCAGACCTACCAACACTAAACTACAACACATATAGGTCTAGCTGTTACTGTGCTGATGTGCCGTAAATACAATCGAAAGTCAGTCCTGTCAACATGATTATGAACATTGGTTAATATCTTTACCATAATATGGCAATGAGGAAATAACAGGATTTATAACTTTAGTTTCTAGCCATTGTTTCAAATGTGATCAAACAAAATCATTGAGCCATTAATATTAACAGATATTAATTCCCCCCTCCCCTCATTTATACCTGTTTGATGTCTGAACTGCTATGCATTGTTATGGCAATGTTTGAAGACACGTATGCTTTATATCAAAGTGTAACAGTTACTGGCATGCTATTTCTACTACTCCCAAGTTCCTAGCAGAGCATGATGCTGTTGTAATTATTTAAAGAGTTTCTGATGGCTAAAGTCTTAGACAGAGGTGTTCTTTTTTACTAAATTGGAAAAAAATTTGAATTACTTTAAAGTCAAACTCCCCGGTCACCATTATGACTTGCAATCTCAACGTCAACTTTACGTCATAATACCCGTTGATACCTTCAAGTAGTTTTTTTTTTTTAAGTTTTGAATCAAGCATATTATATATAATTATTCATGGATATTCTTTCTATTCACACTCTTCAATTCTAATCTACAGGATGAAGAATTCCAAGGTTTCACAAATGCAGAGGTGAAAAGTGCAGAGCATAAACTGTTGAAATATCATCAGGCTGAGCGTAACTTTCTGTCCAAGCAGGCCCATCTACAGGAAAGGGAAATCCAGGCTTCGACTCAAGCTGCATTTGCAAGCTTTGCTGCAGTCCCCGTACACATCAGAGGCTGTGATGTTAGACTGGACGGAGCTGGAGGAGGAAAGCAGCGCTTTGGCAAAACATTTAAACAGATTCTGGACACGGGCCTGGTGCGAAATGTTGTACCTTCCACATCCAAGCTCGTCACTGGGAGGAAACGAAAACCCTCAGCAAAAATTGATGGGGGTGATGCTATTATTATCTCTGAAAATGGAGATCCTTTCAAACACAACGGGGATCCTGTCCGAGAAAGGGTAACGAGTCTGAAGCATGTGAAGTTAAAGCGCCTTACCCACATGGTGGATGGGCAAGTCATTTTTCGCAAACCTGTGGGTCGTCCCCGAAAAAATTTTCTCCCTGGGGATGAGGGAGATTTTGTGAATGGAGAGTCGATCGGCGGATCTTGTGGGACCAGGCCCTCTGCCAAATACAGATCTGCTGCCCAACAGCTGCTCGCAAAGGCAACAAAGCTGCACCACGGTAGCTCTGCGTCTGTTTACTCTAACTCTCCATGCAAGGCAAGAAAGTTTGTCTTGCCTACAAAAAGCTCCCGCTCGTCTCGCGTTATCAAACCAAACAAACGCTTTCTGGAGGAGGATAATACTTCTAATGACTCCACTGTGTCGTCCTCGATAGCTGGAGGGAAGCAAGCAAGACTTGTTGATTCACAAACAGATGGTATTAAGTTAGAGTTTCCATCAGCAATATCTAGCATGCTGTATCCTTCAGCCTCAGGGGATGCCCCGCTTAGAAAGTCTATCTTTGACATGGATGTGGCTGATGGGAAACCAGGGGGTCTCGGAGGTAATTTGACTTCCCCTGCATTTTCTTCATCTCCTTTCCTTCACCACCCTTCGGGGAGTTTAGCCTCCCGCTCACCTTTTCCAGCATTTTCGACTGCCCCTCAGCCTTGCGGCACTTCAAGTTTTACCGCCGGGTCAACCCATTGTCACTCGACTTCACTCGGCGAAAAACCCCTTGGCGCTCTCGACCAGCCACTCATTGTGGAAGGTAAGAGACCGCGCAAGCCCAGCCTGATCATGCGGATGAAACTGGTCGAGGATGATCCCGAAGACGAGATCAGGCTTCAACAATCTTTGCTTGCCGATTCAACATCACCACAAAGGCCTCTGGGAAACTCCCCACTGTCCTCAATCTCTTTGACCTCCCCTTCCTCCTCTGCCAATCTCAAGGTACTGGACAGTCGCACAGATTTAGCAGCAGTGGCCCAGTCTGCGTCAGCCACTTCTTTAAATTCCGCGCCTGTTCACGGATACGGGATCACAAAGAGTCTCATAGCACCTGCCAAACTTTTCAGTGATTCTGCATCTTCCTCTGCTATATCCAAACTTTCCAAGTCTCGCCGGCACAAGTTAAAGGCGAGCCTTCTACCCGCTCAGCAGACTGTAGTCCTGCGGCAGGCAAAACTCCAGCTCAACAGGGCGGCTCTCAACCGATCAAAGGCGGCTCTGGCCCGCTCGCTCAAGGCAACTCTGAAAAGAGAGGCCAGGCTGGAAAGGAAGAAGAGGATTTCGCTGCGGAAGATGAAGAAATCTGGCGACGGTGAAGCCATGCCAGTGCCAGAAGGGGCAGATGTGACGGCCGCCAGCGGATTGCTAGCGTTGTCCAACAGCCCTTCAATCCCGGCCCTGGCTTCGGGCACTTCGGCTACACTGAGTCAGCTTTCTCCGTTCTCACTGCAGGCGTCAGGGGCAATGGTGGAAAGGTCTAAACAGGGTCTCTTTCAGGGCATGGACGTCAAACTGGAGCCTCCAGGTATGTTCTCTTATATTCATCTCTTTCAAGTTTCATGACTTTCAATCTTTTATTTGCTTCCAGCTCGTAAATATAAAAGTATTTTCACTTTTGGCATTAGGGAAATTATTGTACTCTAATGACAAAAATTACTTGTGTAGGAAAGATAGTTAGCTGTTGAATACTTTTTACTGTTAGTAGTCTACCATCTATCAATGAGCTCTATCACATTGTATTGGTTAGTTCAGTGTCAGTAGAATTTTTGCGATCAGTTTTTTTTAACCTGTTTTTTGTTGTTGTAACAGCAAGTCCCTGCCTTACGCCAACTAGCACATCATCTTCAACCATTCCTGCAGTTACTGCCCCTGCAACCGCTCCCAAACCATCGTCAACGCCCGCTTCCACTGAGAAAAAAGTAGGCTCTGTCCGGATGAAGTTCAAGCTGGGACATGGGCACGAGGATGATGAGTACGATTCCGAGCCCGGGTATTGGGGGGAGCAAGAGAGCAAGCTTGACGAATACTTCGAGTCCCTGGTGAAAGACGAGAACGTCCTGAAAGGTTACAGCGTGGGGGACATGGATAAGTGTCTGGTTTGTGAGAGGATGTGCCAGGTCATGGTAAGTAACTAAGGTGATTCCAAGAGCAGTCATGAAATGGATGTGTAGTAATTTTACTGCTGTATTAATCATGCAATGTAGGAGTGGGGTTCTAAAAGTCTCTCTCTCTCTCTATCTCTCTCTGTGCAGTCTGTGAGACACACACACAATGAGATTAATGCAAAGAAGCATTCACAGTCATCGATTGCTAAGCTTTAAACTACATATTTCCCCTCGATTGCCAAGTTAATTGGAGAAAATCTGTAGCTTTACTAACATGATTTTCTAGTACGTCTATAGCGGAGACATCCAGAGATTAATTTCAAGTTCATTTTATGCAACTCAACTCGAGTGACAATTTTAAGCAATTAGTTTTTATATCTGTGAGCCAAAATTGATATTAGCAGCAATAGTGTTGTAAACTGCTGTTGATATTTTATTTTATAACAGGGAGGCTTCTTTATAGTTCTTCTTTTTTTTTTTTTTTCTTTCATCTCATAGGCTTATTTTTTCAAATGCTTTAACTTCATTGCACATGCATGAATGACATTTGAAGAAATTTTTTAAAAACTCTCAAATGTGGGTTTATAATCTTGTCTTTTAATTTCATTTATAAGTAAAACTTAAATTACAACTTCAATCGAGCTGTGAACGGACAAATTTGCTATCATTTAAAAAATATACTGATTTTATACCTTTTTATCATTTCAGGCCAACCGTAAACTTCCAAAACTGCCATTCTGCAAGCCTTGCAAAAAAGCCTACTTCTTCCAGCTCTCTAAAGGCGATACTGGTGTACGAGAGCGCAGATGTTATGTTAAAAGTAAGTTGCCATTAGATAATATGTTCTCATCTTTGTACAGATTAAATTTACCTTGGAATTGCCACAAAGTTTTTGGTTCTTTGTTGTTGGGTTTTTTCCCCCTTGGTGTACTGTTGTTAGAGAAATTCACATTAGTTTGAGAATAAGAAATAAGGCACAATATTTTGTTCACATTAGAAGATATAACAGCTCACTTAAGAAATTCCATTGAAGGAAATGTGTTAAATCCAGCTGTGGTAGAAGAGCAACAGACGGGTTGAGGAATATCGCAGGTTGTATTGGGTACTTAGCATGTGCCTAGAAAGTATGTATATACATAAGTGGTCTACGCTGATCTCCAACTTGACATAGAACATAGAAATTTTGTTATTATGTTTGTGATTGAAGACTCAGAATTGAGAAAGATCCCTTGAAGTCTATGAACTTTAGAGAAACCTTTCACTCTCTCTCCGTGATGTTTCATAAGTTTTGGCAAAACAGTAATTTTCATTGTTCAGTGCTCTGTTAGTTTTGCCTATCTATTACAGAAGTTCCTACTTCTAAAAGCCTCTTTTAAAATTTGCTGTTGAAATGAGAAATTTTCAAACTATGCTGTTGCAACTGATCATATGCAAGGCGTTTTGGGATTCTCAGGTTCAGTTGCTAACATGAGTTTTAAGCAAGAGCCCAATAAGCATTAAAAACTCTTGTGTTCACCCTTTTCATATTGGAGTAAAATAATTATATCTGGTTTTAGAAATTATAGAGTTATGATTAATCAAAAAGTGAACTCACTATTGGATAATAATAGAATATTAAAAAAGTCGACAATTTTGATTTATGCCTGATTCTCCATGAATGCATCGTATAGTTGTCTTTTTGTTTTGCCTGTTCTCAGATAATCCGAACAAGTGTGGACCAGAGAAACTCGGGGCCCTCACGCCCAACTGTGCGGCGTGCAAGTTCCGGAGATTTTGTGGCGTACTTCGCAAAGCTAAGAAACTCGGTCTGGAGGCTAGGTTATGGAATAAGGTAAATGTTTCGCCATCTAGAAAAAAGCCTTCAAAACATTTTCAGGCTTTATAGCAATGTTTTTTTGCAATTGAATTAGGTGAAAAACATGATAAATTTCAATTTTGTGGAGAGAAAAAAAATTGGGTGAAAATTTAGCCTAGTATTTGAAAGTGGCCATTATCTTGAAACTGTCGGCAGCGCAACTCAACTCATTTTGTCAGCTCGGCACACAAATGGATAAAACCTTTTTTTGTCCTAAATTTTTCTCAAAGTTGATACCAATTTTTAAAACACCTGAGGGTGAATTAATGTTACACAAAATCCAATGACATGATATAAAATGATAATTTTTTCTTAAAATGAAGTTCATTTAATATTATGTTGAAGATATTGTATTCCCACACTAGAAGGGTTCAATAACAAGTGAAAGCAAAGAGTGGCCTATAACAGTAACAGGATACATAAAGTAGATACAAGCGACTGTTGTATATAGAAAAGTCATGAATAATAGCAACAAAATTATTGGTAACAGTTTTGATACATGTATCAATCTGCCTGTTATGTAATAGTTGCATGGAAGCTTTTTTTTGTCTGGCAATGAATCACGTTTAATTTTAACTCATCTGATATCATTGGCTTTATTTTAAGAGTTTGATATTTAACTGGGCAATTATTTTTTTTTATGTTAACATAAAACTTAAAAGGCATATATTTGTGAATTAATGTCTCTCGAGCATTAGAAGTGGTAATTTGTACTATGGTCTCCTTACTCTAATCCATATAAGGTCAAATAAAATGAAGAGGTTCATGCTGGCAGGTTTGGCCATTTCAGACAAATGCTTTCGCTAATAATTTAAAAAAAGATATGTTATGTGTATGTTTCTTGTTTGTTCTTTTTTTGTTCAAGACATACCGACCTCCTAAAGAGACCCCAACAAAATACTCAACTGTTAAGTGGAAACATTTTATACGCAAAGGACCCAAAAAGGTGAAACTTTCATCAAGTGAAGCTGACAGCGATTTTGAGGTAAAGAAAAAAAAAAGAATTTTATTTCTTTATTATAGAAGAATAAGATATGTGCTCTTTATTTTTACATATCAGAAATGTTTTTAGAGCTTCATGTTGAATTGGGGATCAAATGCATTTATTGAATCGAAAACTTTTTTTTATCTGTTTTAGCAAAGATGAAAATATTTTGATGTGTACGAATTTATGAATATTGATGTCATTGATTATCAAAGCTCATGGATAAAAGACACTGGTTATATTGATGGAATTAAAATGTCAAATATAAATGGTTATTAGTTTTGTTAAGGGATTATTTGTTTTAAATATTCATAACTTTGAATTTCAGTACAGTAAATTTTTTCTTCGATCCTTGGAATATATGGGAAGTTTTATGGGCTTTTCAGGCTCAATTGGGTAATAATGGCTGATCTAGAGCCCTCTCAACATAGAAAAGCATATCTTTACTAACCCTTTTCATTTTAGATTCAAAATAATAATCTATGGGTCTTGAAATTATAGAGTTATAATTCTTTCAACCCATATAAGTGCTTATGATGTTGACAGTGATATGCTCTAAATTAATCAAAAGTAAAAATTCTTGCTTGTGCCTTATTTGACCTGGTTGGCACTAATTTTATTCGCGATATTTTTCTGTCAATACACTCTCATGATTCTAATCCATGTCATTCTTGTTTCCTCCTCTTCATCCATTGCCTCCCCAAGATCACTCCGAAAAAACGATCAAGAAACAAAAGCGGGGACTACTCTGGCTCGGAAGGAGCTTTCACCCCAGGCAAGGCGGGGCAGAGAGGGCGCCACAGGTCCTTGTCCAGCGGAGGGAGCGACTTTGCCAGACAGCAGGACTATATACACTCCAAGCACTTGGATCAGCCGTTGTCTGTCGATGTTGGCGACACGTCAGGTTCTTTCTGTAAGTTGCACGATACCAATTTTCCTCAAATCTACGGATTTAGATAAGAGACAAGATAAGATAAGCCTTTATTATCTTATAGCGACATTTCGTGGTCATTCAATGATACAGGAATGAAAGGATAATAATAATAATAATGATAAGAGAATAAAATAAGCATTTTACATTCACATGTAAAATTGTTGAAATTATACACTGCCAGACACATAATTATAATTATTATTCAGAAACACATACCTCTTTCACACAAACAAGAATGCACATACCCCTACAAACACAATTCCTCTAAGTAAGCCAATTTAGTAGCAATCTGACGGATGCTGGTATAAACGAGTTTTTATATTTGTCTGTTCTGGCCCTTTTTTAAATTAATCTGTTACTTCTTTGTGATGTTTCATATTCACTATGAAGAGGGTGGTTTATGTACGATGATATACATTTAGCTTTATTCATTACTTCTAAAACATACATGTCTTTGAAAGGGGTTAATTCATGGTCAATAATTTGGTAAGCTTTAAGAGCAGGTTTTTCATAGGTTTCCTTCAAAACATTGAATTCCAAAAGATGTTAAACTTGGGACACAGGAGAGGTAAACAATTTTAATTGAAAGACTTTCCTTAAAAAGTACAGTCGTTGGTTAGCTTTTGTAATCAGGATTTCAATATGTGTGGTAAAAGAAAATTTACAACAATGGGACTTGTTGGAAGACATCAGTCATATTCAACAAGCAAAAATGTCATAGTTCCATAGAATAAGAATTTGTTCCCCCCCCCTCCCTCCCTTTCCTGCCCTTCTCTTTAACTGTTGGTTGTTTTTTTTTTAAGTATAAAATTACATGCTTTCCAAAAATGATAAATTGTTTCCTCCATCCCCAGCGATGTCTCCTCCCCACACCATCTCCTCCACAAAGTCGTCACCTGGCAAGGTCAGCCGAACGCCGGGTAAAAAGTCTGGGCCAGAGAACTCGTCAGACGCACACTCGGCTCGAAGGTCCCGGGGTCCGAGGATCAAACACGTCTGTCGTCGGGCGGCCATGGTGTTTCCGGGCCAGAGGGCGCTTTTCCCAGGGGAGGGCCTGGCTAGGAATGGTCCCCTCGCAGGGGGGAAAGGTCTGTCGGCAGGGGGAGGGGTTGTTGGCGTAGGGGGCTGCGCACCTCCGACCTTGACCCTGAGTGCTCTGCCCAATGAGGAGAAACAGCACGTCCTGGCACGCACTAAGATGAAGAAAGAGTTTGAGAAGTGTGAGTGATTTTGGTTATGTAGTAGTTACAATAAAGATTAATAAGAGTGTCCATTTGCACCATGTGGTGCAATATTCTCGGGCTACCAATGATAATTATAGTAATTTTAATAATGATAATAATACAGATCTGCCATTCATTTCGATGCAAGCGGAATCATTCCAATTTTCCGCCGAAAATTTGCCATTTTCTGGTTGTTTTTAAGGATTCTGATTTTTTTGGGACTCAGTTTGTTATCTCAGAGAAATATAAATTAGGCTCTTTTTAGAGTCTATGGCACTGAACGGTCGGTACTTGAATCATCAACCCACCCGTGCAGATAGATCTAGTTTGGTTCTTCTTAGCAATACCACGCTGTTAAGAATCTTTGTCCTCTAAGTCAGTATCTGAATGCTGATTGGTGTGAGAGTTAGAATCATTCAGATTTTCTGTTCCTGGAGTGTGGCAGGTCTGAATGATAATAATAATAATAATAATAATAATAATTATAATAATGGATGATAAAAATATATTCACATAGCACCTTTCCTGTTATGTAGCTTAAAGCGCCATCCATTTATAATTTGTTAAACGATCAATACAATTACATTTTGTTAAAATTATATTAAAAAAAAAAATGTATATTGTAAATTGAAAGGCTGATTACTGTCAATGGGCAGCTAAAAAAATAATGCCAATTTGCCATAAATTTAAATTGTGAAAGGAGTTGACATGTCAAAGTTCAGTAAAGATATGTCAAGAGCTTATATTTTGTAATCCAATATTCTATGCCGCTGCTGTATTTGAGAGGTTGAGATAAAAAAGTTGTAAAAGAGTTTGAATATTCAAGAGATGTTTAAGTTTTGCTAGATGATTTTTTTTACATTTGATGTTGTAATAATTTTCATTGACTTTGTCTTTACACAGACTCTTCGTCAGATGATAGTGAAGACGAACGGAAGCCAAGACCGCGGCTCAACACAAACTCAGAGAAGAGACATCGGCAGACGTCTGTGAAGAAAGAACGGAAACTGTCCCTCTCCTCTCCGTCCCCGATGAAGGAGAATAAGGCAGGAAGTGGAGTCAAGGATGAGGACTGGCTGGGGGAAGAGGGCAAGGGGAAAGACCATAGGAATTCAAACAGAATGAAAAAGTAATGACGTTTAGGTTTTGATAAGACTTTTTTTTTTTTTTTAAACTTTAACTGTAAATTTTTTCTTCTTTACAAGTTTAAAAAAAATGTGTTTCTTTTTTCTTAACTGTTAAAATGGAAGCAAGGTAGAATCTCAAAGAGTATTATTGTTGAAAAGTTTGTTCCAGTCTAGTTTTGAGAAGAAGAAAAAAATTAGCAGCAGTATTTTTTAGTTTATGCATTTAAATTGTGTAACTAAAATATCTTAGAGAAAACAAAATCACCAGCTGGAAATGGTAAAACACTCATCTCTATGTTTTGTTGTTGTTGTTTTTTACTTAGAAAGTGACAGAACGAAGTTAAAAAAAAAATTCATCTATTAGGTATTTACTATTTAATTTTGCTTAAATGAGAATATACTAAATTTGTCTCTTCGTTGTATTAAAAATTGCAGATTTAAGGTCCACGGAAACCGAGGCAGGTATAGGTCCTATAAAAAGAGGGACAGGCGACTTCGGTGCTTGAAATGCAAGGGCTGTCTGACGCCAGACTGCGGCAACTGTGTCTCATGCAGGTATGCTGCAGATGCTCGAATCTTTTTTTTTTTTTCCGGTTCAGAAACTAAATGTTTTTTGATTGGGCTAGCTAGAGAGAGGGGGGAGGAGGAGGAGGAACTGTGTTTTTTGCGACGTAGATCTAGTTTACCTTTTATTCGTCCAGATGCCAATCTCTCCATCTTCACGCCAAGTCCTCGGCCTTCGTGGTCATTACTATTCTTTCGTGAATCCTGTGCTAGGTTCTACTTTTACAAACAAGAACTCTGAATTTAGATAAATTCTCTTGTTTATTTTTTTTTGGATCAATAGCGATCTCTCTATCTTCACATATAGTACTCTGCCCCCGCCACCATTTCTGACTTATGATTCTCATTGTTCTTCTAAACTGCGATTGATTATAATTGTTGTTGATCATGTTTGCTGAAGTACTATCATTCGAACCTTGCGCTCTACTGCTTTAGTGTTCTTTTACACACTATTATTAATATAGATCTAGTTCATACTAGAATCTTGATGGTGACTCAGAAATCTGTTTCTAGATTTAGAATCTATAAAATTTTATTTTAGTCTTATGCTACACTATTAAAACTGAACGGCATATTCAAGATCACACTATGAACTGCTTATCTTATCTAGATTTAGATTTTACCACTTTTTCCGTTAACGCTATCATGGGTATCAATGGAGATCCTATACGGTGACGGGGTAACAGAGCGTGATACAGGGGACTTGTCTGGGTACTTTGCTTGATACCGAGCCAACCAGGCGGAAAAATCTATTCTCAGTGTAGTCTAGTCTTTTTCCCAAATGGATACATTTTTAACAAAGAGAGGGGGTGAATCAGATTCGGAACTTCAACTGGCACAATAGAAATAAGTTCTAAGCCATTGACAAAATGATGGCTATTTAATTATTTTATTTAGCGAGAAAGAAGATATTAAATGTACTACAGGTACCAATAGTTAAGTACTGAATGGTTCCGAAGAGACTGTCTTGTTCATGCCAGTCTTTTAAGTGCAACCAATTTCCCTAATTAAATAATAATAATTCAACCCATTGAAAGGTTGGCAAGCCTGGATATTTTAGATGTATTTATACAGAATTGGACAAACAGTGTTGACTAAAGTGTGATTTGATATTTATACAAAAATGAAATTTGTCCCTTTTTTTTAAAGTGAATCTGAATGAGTTTTATTAATAGTATAAAGAAATGAAATGAGATTTTTGTTTTTATTTATTTTTGTGTTTATCTAAAGCTGTTTGAAAGTTTTTTAATTTTTAATAATTTCATTTTTAGATCTGTTTATATATATAATATGACACTCTAAATGAATGTTTGAAATATTAATTTGTTAAATTTCTGACTCTCAGGTGGCTAATTCCCTTCCGTTGTTTAGTTTTGTATTACTTTTCATTCATTTATCCTTCTTTTCAAAATGTCCATTGCTTGTATAGATCTTTAGTTGTATCTAGTGCTGTGAATTTTATTTAAAAAAAAAACAACATAATGGTGGGATAAGTACACAATGTTTGCAATTTTGTTATATGAAAGTGCCTTTTAACAAAATCTCTCTGAATTTCTTTTATCTTCACCAGAGATAAACCTAAATTTGGCGGGAAGGGAATAATTAAAAAACCCTGCATGTGAGTAGAAATGTTTTTGAAGTGTTAACCTTAATGATTTTAAATCTTCTAAAATATGACAAAAACTAAAAGCTAAAACTCCTTTATATTCTATCTTGACAGGTTAAAAATATGCACCAGCTCAATAACATTGTTTGAATAGGTATTGAAAATCCTATAAAGTTTACGTTATAATGACATTATTCATGTTGAATAAAGTTACATGCTACCTGGACTCAACAGTTCAAAGTCAAAGTGGAATACATTGTAAGTGATCCTCTTAAGTTTACAATGGAATAGAGATGAAATTCAATCAATTTGAATTAGGTACTAATTGATGCTATCAGTTAAGAAATTGATTCAATATTCTATGATACATTTGTTTGCTAAAAATATAAGAGAATTTAATGCCTCTCTTTCAGATAGAAATAATGTGAAATAATCACAGAAATAATTTTTTTTTGTTCTGTCAGTCTCTGTTATAAAATCCTATGACAAATCATACCCTTTTTCCAAAATTTAAACCATTTTGTCAATCTTTGGAATTGTTCTCTTTTAGCCACTCCTTGTGTCTTCATCTACGCAAAGTGCGCCAGGCGACTGACGCCTTCATCGATCCCAAGAGCCCTGAGAAGTTCAGACGACCCGACAATAATGACGATGACAATGACGGCAGTTACAATCGCTCATCTTGGAGCAATGGCAGATACGGGGCCGGTCGTAAATCAAAAATGTCTAGAAAAAGTAACGGAGGTGGGGATGGCCATGGGAAAATGAACAAAGGTGACGGAAACGGGACAAACGACGCAGAGGAAGCAGGTAGCTTAATAAAAAAACATGTGAGGCAACGGGGTGAATTAGGCACACGTCGCTGATATAAATTTTAAGCTAGAGCCCTTTAACCATGGAAAAACTACTCTATATTGATCTTTTTTCATTCTTAAATGAAAAAAAAGACTCTAAAGTGATTGAGTTGTAATTTTTTTTCAAACTCGTATAAAGTGTATATGATGGTTCTTAAACGACGCAAACAGTTAAAATTCAGTCTTGTGCCTGATTCACTCTGTTTGCTTTACAGTCTGGCTCTGTTTTAGTTTTACCCTGCGGTGGATTTTCAAGTGAATGTAAAATTTAATATAAATGCGAGTGCAAGAATAAGTCATTTATTTGAAGCCAAGCTCTTTTTTGTTAATAGAACTGAGAATGAGGCATTACCAAGACTTCAAGCTCATTACCTCTGCTTGTCTTTATAATTATTGGACTATTTTTTGTTTTGTTTTGATAAATGGTCATCTGCAGCTCCATATTTGACTTTTTGGATAAAGCCTCAGTCTTCATATAGAATTTTTGGGGACATCAAGGAGCTTTTTGCTAAAAAAAATTTTTATTATAAATACTGATGGGTTCAATATTGGACATGAAGGGTCCTTTTTTTGTCTACATGAAGATGCTCTTGGTTGAAGACTGCTTTCTGAACCATATACACATTTTGATTGTCAAAACTCTGGCTTGTGCCCAATTTACCTTGGTCGTCTCACATATCATCATGGTGCAAATGAAGAAGTTTTAAGGGAGAAAATGACATCTATCTAGCTTAAGTTTCAGGATTTAGGTTTTCGCTTTATCTCAATAGAAATGTGTGTCTGATTTAATGCAGAAATAAGGTAATAAATCAGTTCTTATTGAATTTCTCAAAAGTAGCAAAAACAACTCAAGCCAAAATTGGAGCACAGTGAGAGTTGACAGATTCCTTTAAGCAAAAAGCACATCTCAGCAAAATCAGCTTGCAGTTTCTCTATTCTCTTCCCTTCTAGACTCTGAGATGTACACAGACAGTAGCGACAGTGATGATAAAGAGGAAGGGAGGATCAGCACGAGGTTATAGCAAACCACACCAGGTGAAGCGAGGGCTGGACTTGGACGGGTCTCAAGTGGCCTTGGCCTACCAGCGCGGGCGTGGGTTGGGTGGCTCTTCTGGGCGGCTGTTTGGCCGACTGCCGAGAATGAGCGCGACGGTGCAGATGGCCCTCACAGACCACACTGTGGGCAGAGGACTGGCCAGGAAGATTGCTGCGGCCGAGGCAGCCTTCTTTGGCAAGATGAGGAAGAAAAAGGAAAAGGTGACAAAGAGGCTGTGAAGTCTTTCTTTTTGTTAATCGGTGATGCTAATTTTCAAGTTGGCAGTTCATTTAAGTAAAGTCTATCAGGGTGATATATCCAATGTGATTTCAGTCTTTTTCTCAGTTCGGTTTTGGGTTGGGTTTTTTTTTTTTTTTCAATTGTTTCAAATATTTTTTTCTTTTTCTTTTTTTTATCTTTTTTTTTTTTTTTTTTGTATGAAGAAAATACAATGTTATATACTTGTATCAGGACTTCCATTACATCAAGTACATGTGGGTGATTCCCTGAGTTTGCCATTGATGCATGTTGGATTTTGTTCATCCATGTCTGGTTCGCAGTGTGTGTGTTATGACACAGTGTTGTTGTTTGTTTCGTTTTGTTGTTTTTTTTAAAGAAAAACCTAATTGTTTTTCATACAGCTTCTGAAGTTTCACACAATTCAACTTCTAATTTATTGTTTCCAGAAGCAAGAGAGCTTCAAGCTGAAGCCAGTGGAGACAGAGACAGCCTACTCCATGGATGTGCCTCTGAAGAAGCATCTCATCAAAGCTGATTATCAGGTAAGCTGGAACAGTGATGGGGATGCGTGGGCAGATGTTATTCTCTTCCATTTTTGTGTATTGGTAATCTGCTTGCTTCATTTTTACGGCCATGGCTTCAGCTTGAAGCTCTCTTGCTTCTGGAAACAATAAATTAGAAGTTGAATTGTGTGAAACTTCAGAAGCTGTATGAAAAACAATTAGGTTTTTCTTTAAAAAAAACAACAAAACGAAACAAACAACAAAAAAAACACTGTGTCATAACAAACAGACTGCGAACCAGACATGGATGAACAAAATCCAATATGCATAAATGGCAAACTCAGGGAATCACCCACATGTACTCGATGTAATGGAAGTCCTGATACAAGTATATAACATTGTATTTTCTTCATACAAAAAAAAAAAAAAACAAAGATAAAAAAAAGAAAAAGAAACAAAATATGTGAAGGGGATCACAATTTGAAAAAAAAAAAAAACCCCCCCCCCCCCAAAAACCAAACCCAAAACCGAACTAAGAAAAAGACCGAAATCACATTGGATATATCACCCTGATAGACCTTTACTTAAATGAACCGCCAACTTGAAAATTAGCATCACTGATTAACATAAAAAAAGACTTCACAGCCCCTTTGTCACCTTTTCCTTTTTCTTCCTCATCTTGCCAAAGAAGGCTGCCTCGGCCGCAGCAATCTTCCTGGCCAGTCCTCTGCCCACAGTGTGGTCTGTGAGGGCCATCTGCACCGTCGCGCTCATTCTCGGCAGTCGGCCAAACAGCCGCCCATATGTTATTCTCTTCCATTCTTGTGTATCGGTAATCTGCTCGCCTCATTTTATGGCCATGTTGTGGTTCTAGCGGCACAAATATTGTAACTGCCCTATTCAACTTTTTGCAGTTAAATTAATTTGCCTCTTAACCTGCAATACACTTGGAAAGCCTGTATCCAACATCACAAGGGTAGCCCTGGAGTGTAATCCCTGCAATGCAAACACAAGTTCCGCTGCCAGAAGCAGACAGAAGCGCCTCAAACTACATGGGCTGAGCTGAAGAGGGGCAGCCAGAATTGAGTCTGTAGAGAGGGATTGTTGTGGCCCTATGTTCCACAGGGAATCAAGAGGCTTAAACTAAACTAAACAACCTGCAATGTGATAAAGAAACGGGGGTTAAAACATTGGGTGATGATTTAAGTTTTGGATTGGTGAATAACACAGGTAGGCAGCCAGAAGGTACTGCTCAATGACTGGCAAAGTGGTTTCATGGAATTGATGTGACTGAATTTCTGGGGCAACAAGGAAAAGAATGATGCTGCATTATGATGATGATCCAGAGTGTTAGGTTTTATATAGTGTAGCTCACCTTTCACTGAAAAGTAACTTTTTATCTGTCATGGACTTTAACCCTATTGGTACGTCGATGGTAATTTACGATCGCAAGGGTCAGTTTTTCTCTGTTTTACTATACTTGTAGTTGGAATTATTTCTCAGTCAATTCAATCCTCCAAATGGTTTTGTCTGACTTGCAGAAAAAGGCTGTATACCATATTGACCATTCTTCAACAAAGTAAAAATACTGATTATACCTAGCCATATGTTATTATCACTATAACATTTTCTTTCACTTACTTGTGAAAAGGGGAACAAACTGGAAACAAATATCACAAAAGTTTGGTTCATGAGATCGGTGGTAATAAAATCATGCTCAAATTCTAAAGTGAATGGGATCGAAATATATCCCCGACATACGGATGTACATATTGGTTTCTCCTCTCTACCAAACATGGAGTATATCTGGATGTACGGACATAAATGTGTAACTGTATGGCACATGAGGTCAAAATATACCCCCAACATACAGTTACGGTGGATAAACATGATATATACAAATACAAGTAGGGCTAACAAAACCTTAACACTTTGTTTTTACCTAATGTTGTTGTTGTTGTTGTTGTTCTTCTTTTTTGCTTTCTCTGTGGCTCAGCAGGCAAACATCAGGTTAGATAATACACTGTCTGAAATAAAAGCTGGTACATTTAGCATGATTTGTGTGGAGATCTTTTTCCATTGTGTGTGTGTAAAATAGCATATTGCCAGCTTCACTGTATAACCGGGGTATAAAAAAATAATTTCCCAGAATTGATATGTTTTAAAGGTGATACTTGTAGTGAAAACTGGGGAAAATTGTTTTTAAGAAAGTGGAGTTGAAAAAAGAAATGTGTGTGAATACCCTAAATTTGGTTTAGAAACTTATGGTTATGTAAATGTTAAAAAAATAAAGTTATAGTAACTTTCAGGTTGAATAATAAAGGTATAGCAACCTGAAAATTTACCACTACACCTTATGATATTAATTTAAAACACTATATCTTTCATGATCTAAATTAAACAATTTAATTCAGATATGTTTTGCGTTTTTCTTGTCACCCACCCAGATGGTTTTCTTCATTGCATTGTCAGACTTGATATAATTTTAATTCCATATTTCTGTTATGTTTTTTTTTTTTCCATGCCCTCACTCAGATGATATTCTGCATCGTGTGCTGTCAGTCTTTCCACGACTTTTGTCTGGAGGAGGAGGAGAGGCCGGAGGAAGTTTTGGAGCCGGAGAAAGATGGGCCAGGGAACAAAGAGCATCAGACGGACGCTATCGTAGAGGACGAAGGGGAGGAAACTCACAACCAGCAGCACAGCAGCAGCAACAGCAGCACGGTGACCCAGCACCGAGGCTCCACAAGTAGCGGCACGCTGTCCTGGTGCTGCAGGCGCTGCCAGTTCTGTCATGTCTGTGGCCAGCAAAACGGTTTGCTCAAGGTGTGCACATAAAATGTTGTGAAAGAATAAAAATGTTCTAGTAAATATGGGGGCTACCAAGCGAATCAGTCTTGTCTTTTGAGCTATGGCCCTCTAAAGATAAGAAAAAAAGAAAAGAAAAAGACCCCAAAAAGTTATGTTGACATTTTTTATTATTGTGTGAGAGTGATTACTTCCGGTTTACAAATGGCATAGTTGTAATGTTCCTTTTTAACTCTAATGCTCTTGGATATTTTGAATTAAGATATCACAATCACAGCCAATATGATCATTTTCCTCTTGTCTCTAACTGTACTTCTACCCGTCTCCAATGCTATAGGTGTATTTACCTCTTGTCTCTAACTGTACTTCTACTCATCTCCAGTGGAATAGGTGTATTTACCTCTTGTCTCTAACTGTACTTCTATTCGTGTCCAGTGCCATAGGTGTATTTACCTCTTGTCTCTGACTGTACTTCTACTCATCTCCAGTGCCATAGGTGTATTTACCTCTTGTCTCTAACTGTACTTCTACTCGTCTCCAGTGCCACAGGTGTATTTACCTCATGTCTCTAACTGTACTTCTACTCGTTTCCAATGCCATAGGTGTATTTACCTCATGTCTCTAACTGTACTTCTACTCGTCTCCAGTGCCACAGGTGTATTTACCTCTTGTCTCTGACTGTACTTCTACTCGTCTCCAGTGCCATAGGTGTATTTACCTCTCGTCTCTGACTGTACTTCTACTCGTCTCCAGTGCCACAGGTGTATTTACCTCTTGTCTCTAACTGTACTTCTACTCGTCTCCAATGCCATAGGTGTATTTACCTCTTGTCTCTAACTGTACTTCTACTCGTCTCCCGTGGTGGCGCCACAGCTCTTGCAGCGGACGCACTTGGTGCACACCCAGATGTTCTTGCGGGACGGCTTCGTGGGGTAGTTCGGACCCAGGCACTCGGGGTGGTAGGTGTCTCGGCACCTGTGGCTGCAAGAGCTGTGGCGCCACCACGCCTGGGGTCGGAACCAACGCCACCTGGACCTACGACTTCTCACTGTGTCACGAGTGCGGCAAGCTCATGGATAAAGGTTGGTAGTACAAGCTGTCTGGGTTTAAAGACTGACATTTCCTGCTGGTTGGGCCCGATTGGTCTCAGTAAAATGTTACCAGCCTAGTCTTGGTACAGATCCAATCTCTTCGTTACAGTGATACAGATGTTCTGTAAATTTAGAGATTTTCAGTTTTGAAATAAAAAGGTGGCAGACCAAAGTTCTGCCAAAGTGTTATGTTTTGTGATAAAAAAAACTATGTCCCTGTACGTGAGAAGTTCAGAGAAAATATTAAAATGATCAGGTTGGCTTCACTGGTTACGGGGATGAGAATCCCTTCTCTGTGGGTATACGAAATGTATTTTTTTTTTAGTAGACTGCTAGTGTAGCTTCTTTTTAAAAAAAAATGTTAGCTCCATATAAAAGATTAAGATTTTTGTTTTTCCTATATGTTGCCCTTCACGCAGTGTTGGGGAAAGTTTAGCAGCAGAGGAGTAGTATAAATAAATTTTTCAAATCATTTTTCGCCCTCTCATTTCCAGGCAATTTCTGCCCCATTTGCCATAAATGTTACTCGGACGACGACTGGGAGTCTAAGATGATTCAGTGTTCGAGCTGTGAGTGCTGGGTTCATGCCAACTGTGAGGAGCTTACAGGTAAGCTAGCGTTTTGATGGTATGATCAAAGGGGAAGAAAACTAGTGGCCGAACTAAATGGCTTAGCTTTAAACCTAAGGATGGATCTAAGGTTCTGTGCAGAACTTTAAAGAATGTTAATATTATTATCAATGAGAAACTAGATTTCATACATACTAGTCTAGCTATAACAAAGTAAATTCTCCATAAATTTCATGATTTAATGACTTAGTTCTAATACAACAGTACCATCCTCAAAGCGTATACATATGTATGTGCAGTGTTTGGGGTATGTCAGAAGTTTACACCAAGTCAGCGGTGAATATTCATAAGCTTAACTTAGCTACAGAAGAGTTGTAAAACCGGTTGTTTAGCATCAACTTAAGCGTAGGCGTTACAATTTTAACTAAACATAAGTTTATATTAGATTTTAGTTAGTTGAATACAGCCCTGGTAATTCATCCAAAGGAATGTTCAATCTGAAATGTAGCTGGCTTTGCAATTTGGGAATTAAGCTATTACAAAAAACCAGCCTATTATTGAATTTGCAGTTTAAAAACTGCAATATGGCTTGCAAGAACAGTGAGCTGTATCAAGTTATTCAGCAAATTTAACACTATTACCCACCAAGTAAATCCACGACTTCCCATTCCTGTGGCTCAAGTAAATTTTCTTTGCCCTTCTAGATCTAGATGTAGCTCTGGGAGAGGGGACAGATTAGGTCTAGAATCTTCTTCAATATTGTTCAATCTTTACATCTATGTGTTTTTTATTTTACTAAGAATCTTCACTAGTGATATTTTTATTTCCATCATGACTTTCATATTTTTTTATTTCATTCTGTAAATTATTAACTGAGTCTGCTTATATAGGCTAGACTTTTGCTCTAAGGACTAAAAATAGTCCTTAATAAAAAAAAAAGGTTTAAAAAAGAGATGTTTTTTTTTTTTTTACCGCAGGAAATAAGTAAAATAAAACTGTTTTAGGTAGTTGAGCTCTTAAAAAGGCTAGTGGAATCCCCTAACTAAGAATGTGACTTCTCTATTTGGGCAGGGAGTGACGCATACCAATCCCGTGTGTGGGAGGAAAGGAGTTTATATGTGCATTTTTTCCTTTCTCCAGAGGAGATGTATCAGCTGATCGCCTGCCTGCCCGATGACATCCAGTACAGATGTCGGGTGTGTGCATCCAGAAGCTGTGATGACAAGAGCCGTCTTCATGGTGGGGGGAACCCCTATGGTGGTTGACCCGGCAACGGGGATGCTACAGCCCCAGGCCCAGGCTCAGCCGGCGTTCCTTCAGAGTAGGTCACGTCATGTTTTACAGTGGTGCCAATTTTCTAAGAAAAGATAAGATTGTCCTTCAATGGCACATTTGGTGGTTCACATAATTATAACATGCAGCGAAACAAAAACAGTATAAACAATAATGACAACGAGAGTACTTATATTTATAAAAAATATCATTAATAATAAAAGTAATAATAATAATAATAATAATAATAGTAATAATAATATTAATATTAATAATGAAAATAATAATTAAAGTAATAAATCGTGCTGGTCATAACAGTGAATCAAAAGCTGTAGGAGACAAAGACATATTCTTATATAATCTTATTATTATGTAGCTACGTCCAAAAATGATATAGTAAAGGGTTTTTAGCGAGGAGACAGAAAGTCCTACAAAATTTTCGACGCATTAGTCAAATATCATAGATATGCGTAGGCATGATCTCTAAGTAATGCATTACTGAGCCCAAAATCGAGAAAAAAACTTTTAGCCATCCGACATTTAAATGCACCAATTAAACGGAAGTATAAAAATGAGAATTTTTCGGACAGTAATGAGTCTGGCATATGTTGGTGGTACACGCTGTCAGGGTTTAAAGACTGACATTTCCTGCTGGTTGGGCCCGATTGGTCTCAGTAAAATGTCACCAGCCTAGTCTTGGTACAGATCCTAACTCTACTTTACAGTGATACGGATGTTCTGTAAATTTAGAGATTTTCAGTTTTGAAAGAAAAGGTGGAAGATCAAAGTTCCGCCAAAGTGTTATGTTTTGTGATCCGAATAGCTATGTCGCTGTACGTGAGAAGTTCAGAGAAAATATTAAAATGATCCGGTTGGCTTCACTGGTTACAGGGATGAGAATCCCTTCTCTGTGGGTATACTAAATGCATTTTTTTTATTTTAACTAATAATAATAATAATAATAATAATAATAATAATAATAATAATAATAATAATAATAATAATAATAATAATAAAGTGTACTGGTCTGACAACAATGACTACAACAGCTGCAGGAAAACCAAGACGACTTCCTCTTCACAGATATAGGAACGTCAAAAGGAGAGAAAAATAAATGTGCTGGTTGTTGTTCACTAATGCCAGTTTTCCATAAATTTACAGTTTTAGTAATGAATAAGTCGGCAGGTTAGAGTTAAGTTCAGGTCTATCAAGGGCTAGTGTTTTATGGTCCTATGTGCTTTGCTGCTCTACACGAAAAGGTTTACGAAGGCTCAAAGGCTCATAAAAAATGATACAGTTGGTATCACTGCATTGTGCAATGTCTAATTGGTAAATTCTTGGTTCAAATTCTGATGAGGCTCCCTATCTCTCCACTGTTGGGGGGTTAGAATCCTGACCAGGCTGCGTCACTCCCTTCTGGTGCCAGTATAATGTGGTTACCTGAGACAGAAGCCTTGATATCCCTGCTCTTTCTGTGTGTGACAGCACTTCTGACCAATTGTAAGATGCTAGTCTTGAGACTTGTTCGTGAGATAGCCTTGTTGCTTGCACTGGACGTTAGTAAACCAAGTCAAAGATGCTGGGAAAGGAAAGGTTTGGAGATTCAGCTGTTAACTTAACGCAATCACTTTGTCATGTTACATGTAAATGGTGAGTGTAAACATTTTATTTGCAAGATAAAAAGTTGAAGTTTACAAGTCTGCAAAAATTTTAATTATTATTTTATGGGTTCAAAAGACCTGAATTTAAGAAAAAAAAAAAAAGCCTAATAATAGTGCACTTTTATGAGCAATCTTGGCAAAATTACTGCGACTTTGCTGATGGGAAAACCCTTTTTTCTATCATTGAATTTCTACATTGCATCATTCAAGACTTGTATCCCCTCTCTGTGTGGCAGCAAGAACATAGTAGTGATTTTGCTGATGCTGTTTTGCATGTAATTTGTATGGATGTTTGCACAGACCACAAACCGCTGTCCCAGTCGAGCTACTGGCAGAAGGTGCTACAGGCGCAGCTGCTGCGTGGACTGCTCAACGTCATGACGACGCTGCTGGGGTCAAAGTGCACCCAGGTGGTGCAGGAGTACAACGCCCCTCCGGTGAGTACCCTCATAGGGGGCGCTGCAGGACCAGTGGTAGTTTGTTTGATGCTTAGTTCCGATGTCAGGACTATAACTGCTATTTGATTTGCCAATCTATCAGGCAGCATTACAATAAAGCTTTGAAATTAAAATGAGACCTTGAATGAATTTTATATATTATTTGACTTCTTTATTATTCATATCGGTTTCTCTGATCACTCTGATCATATGTGGACAGAGTATATTGTCATAAGTGAGACTTGTACCAAAATGCCAGTGGTTTATCATAAAGGTAAAAATCAGATATATCTAACTTATGTTTTATATTTAAAATGCGCAAATAATTTTTACTTTATTTTACAAGGAACTGGTGTCCAAAGTGAGGAAATGAAATAGTTTTTATTGATTATCCCAAAAGTAGCAATGGTAGGATGGATAGCATTGGACATTTTTTATATTCATATCTGTTTGTCGGATCATTTTACATGGACAAGGTATATATAAACTTTTTAATATTAAGCAGATGACTAAATGTGTTGTCTCTTGCAGAGCTGGAGTCGTCGAACAAAAGGAAAGAATGCAGTGAAAGATGTGGTTAGACCAGGAGCGGAAAGCCCGGTTCTGCGTGGCATACCTCAGACTGTAACGGTAAATCTGGACAGCGCTGACAGTACGGGAATTAACTCCCCATTACCGATCTTGCCGCCATCGACCAGTGATGTTAGCCCTGCAGTTGGACTTGCAGAATCTCCTTTGGTTTCAGCTGCCAGCAATATGGACAATTCCGATTCTCCTAATGGGGATATGCAGAAAGACGACCAAACAGGAAATAAAATGTTAGAGAGGAACTCTTCTATCACTGGAAGTTCTTCATTGCCACATGCAACAGCTTTGCCCAATATTGCTTCTGAAGCTAACACAACTTGCCGGGATAGCTTTGAAAACGAAAGCCTAGTTCGGACAATATGTGATCTCAATGATAAATCTCAAGAGGCAGGAGGAAATTTATTCTTGTCGTCTCAAGCTTTGAACGATGTGGTTGTGTGCTTAGACAATGATGGAGACCGGTGCAACAGTGAAAAAGTTACCCTCGATACAGACTCTTTTGGAGCGGAGGCAAGCCCAGGAACAAAAACTGTTAACCTAGATTCTGTGATAGACTTGTGTCAAAGTATGAGTGGTGAAGGTATTTCTGGTTCAGGCAATACTGATAGCCCTGCTCAACGTTTACACCAACCTCTACCACTCTCCTCCAGCTCTCTAACTCATTCCCCAAGAAATCCCACGCATGCCCTGGTGAATAAAACTCCGTCTTTGTTGACAGCACAGGACAACGGGATGCAGAAAATGATGCCGCAACTTTCCGCTTTGCTATCTGGAAAACCAAGTTTGCCAACGTCCATTCCAGCCACTTCTTTCAGCCCAAATCTCAACGTGAGCTCTGTGTCCAAGACTCTTTTTCAAGCTGATAACTCAAACCTTGAAGCTTCAAAGCAACCAGAGACAGTCTCGGCTTGGCCTGCAACCTTCTCCATTCCAACAGGCAAGGAGCCAACGAAGATTTCATCTTCATCGACACCGTCATCATCGTTATCATCATCTTCATCGCCACCTAAGAGCAAGCCTGCCGAGGCTGCGCAAACGCAAAACAACCTGATAAATTCGTTCTACTCCGAGTTCAAAAAGTTCATCAGCGGCAATACTCTATGGGGTGGTGCCGAGACTAGCGCCAGCAGCAGCGAGAGTAGCATCCCTTTGTCCCAAGAGATGCGAAATGCGGAGCAGGCTGGATTGTCAGCTCATAGCGACACAAACCTGGCAGCAGCAGCAGAATCCATGGAGGAGCAGCTGAAGTCCTTGCCCGGGGCATCCGTTGCCAACAGCGCAGGAAACTCCTCGACAACTCTGTCAGCGCCGTCCCCGGGCGCTGGGCCTGCTTCCCCCCGGGATGATTCCTCCACCCCTACAGGGACTGTCTCACAATCTTCGTCAGCCACTGGGGTGTCGGGGCAAGCTGTGGAAGAGAGAGCCGCTGGAAACAGCTTGGGTGAGTTTCTCTCTCTCTCTCGGCTTTAGTTCTGGCTGTCTCTTGTCTCAGACCTTTCCCCTTCGCATCTCTCTGTCTTCTGTCTCACCTATCTCTTTTTCTCTCTGTCTCTGTCTTTTTCTATTTCTTTCTGTCTATCTCTCTGTCTCTGTCTTACTTTTATATCTGTCTTCTTTTCTCTTCTCTCTCTCTGTTTGTCAGGAGATGCGGTGACCCTGGGGTAGTATCTGCGATTCGCTATGCTGGTTGGGTCAGGTGATTTCAGTTTAATGTGCCTGGCTGAGACAGGAGTCATGGTATCGTCTCGTGTGTCAGTAATTGTCAGCCTGTCTGTCTCTGTCTCCTGTCTCTCTCTCTCTCTCTCTCTCTTCTCTCTCTTCATTTCTTTCTCTTTCTTGTTTTTTTTGTTTTTCTTAAATTGTGAATTATGCATTTATCACAAAATTTGCTTCTTCACATACAAGTGATGCCTATGGATGTGATTTTAGTTGCCCTTTTGAAAACCAAGATTATCTGAATTATTGTCTGGAAATCTATGCAAAGACTGTGGTCAGGCACCTATTGTTAAAAAGCAAGGAAAGGTTGTTTTTTATATCAATAAGTTAATCAAACTCTTATAGAGCTATTTTTTTACAACAACAAAAGGATGACCATTCTACCTGAATACAAAAACAGTGATACGTCTTTTCTTTACAAATAATTTTGTACAATAAACAATGCTAGATCCATTTTTTTTATTACCCAAACACTAATAATTCTAGTTTTATGCGTAGAAGAATATGAGTGAAATGAGTCGATATAAAAACAATAATAATAAATTTACTTGTACACAGAACCGCGATAAGTCTTCTTAGATACAAAAGCAATGCATCTTTCTTTTTTTTTTTACCCAAACACTGTTGATTTTAGTTATATGCAAATATTTAAGAAGATAATAACTGAAATAAGTCGACACCAAACCAATGATAGGTCTACCTTTGTCCCCACAGCTGTGTCGACGCATAACGTCACCTTTGATACATCTGCAAAAAGTGACGGAGGTCCTAAAAACGGGGAGCATCCCACAGACTTCTGGGCCGTACAGGAGAAGATCGGTGCTGGATCCTACTCCACAGTGGTGGGTTTAACAGTTTTCCTTTGACCTTTTCTCATCTTCCTGCACGGGGGGCGCGATGGTCCAGGGGTAGAACATCGGCTTCCGACGCAAAAGGTTCCGAGTTCGAATCCTGGTTGTTGCGTTCCCTACTGGTTGGGTTGGTATAATGTATAATGTGACCGGCTGAGACAGGAGTCATGGTATCCCCGCCCTGTCTCGTGTGTGGCAGCACTAAAAATTGTCAGATGTCCGTCTTGGGGCCCGTCCACAATATAGTGCTGATGTTGGACGTTAAACCAACCCAACCCCCCATCTTCCCGCACACATGTTGTACCAATTGATGTGCTCTTGTGCTAGCACCTCTTTCTATTGCTATGAACCCCTTCATTTTTTTTTTAATAATAAAGATCGAAGCTTTTACCTTTCATACATTTTTGGAAATTCCCCCAAAAAGTGTACACACACGGACAAACTTAAATCATGCAATGTGAAAAAATAATTCTGAATTCGGCCAAGGTTCTACAAATATGACACAAGTGAGACTTTATAAATGTCAAGATGCAAGTGATGTATTTTACAGGTAAAAATGAGATGTTTCTAAATTTTCAGGTTAAAAAATGTGCACAGGTTTATGCTTATCTTATGTATCCAATTTGAAGCAGAGATAAGGGAATAAAACAGTTTTTTTTTTCTTCTCTAAAGTTCCAAAAAATAACTTAGCCACTGATTCACCCTTGTTGCCTTTAATATTTTTTTTTTTTAATTTTCCAACAAGGGAAGATGTCTCTTTATGAAATCATCTTCCCTCTGTCTGTGAGCGGAGGGGGAGGCAAACTGGCTCAATCTTTATGGGTAAACTGATTTGTGAACGTGAGACATTTTTTGTGTTTCAAGAGTTGTGCTTTAGCCATTCTGTTCTATTTATCTGATAACTCTCTGGGAAATCCCATTCCCCATCTGTGTGTGGCATGCAGGAAGACTTCAGCGAGGACATGGTGCGCATCATCCAGGCCCTGCTCTCTAAGCACCATGCGTATCCCTCGCGCAGGAAGCAGGCAAACTCCGTCAGGTCCATCTTCATCAAGGTGATTCACAGTAACTGTTTTTTTAATTCTCAATTTTTAAATTTTTTTTGTGTGACTAACTGTTGTTTTCATTCTCAAATTATTATTTTTTTGTTTTTGCCGAATTGTGTCTGCTTGTTGTTTAAATTTATGTGTTAGGACTTGGACAAGTAGGGAATGGATGCAATGTCTTGTTTTGAGATATGGAACAAAATAGGCCAGACTATTTTTTTATTTTTTATCTCTTCTCAGTTCTATGTATGGGGAGAATCTTTAAACATCCTGAAGTAAAAAAAAGAAAATAAGAATTTGAAAACTCCCTAAAACATTTACATAAGTAAGATAATAAATTGACACAAAGGATAGCACAATATCCTTTTGAGACACCTGTCATTTTTATATGTAATTTGTATTGACACAATATGGTAATGAAATCTTACTTCCAAAATAAAGACTATTATTTTCATATTGTGCTGGCACTTTTTTTTTGTATTGATCTGCACACCCTTCATTTCAAAATAATAAATATCAAAGTTTTTACCTTTTCAAATTTTTGGAACTTCCCCAAATTAGTGCACACACAAGGAATAGACCTAAAATCATGCGAGGTAAAAAGGTTAATGTCCTTTGTATGCCAGTAAAGAGACTGTCTCTCTTACGTGCCATTTCAACAGTTTTATCTGAATTAGGTTCGTTTAATCCAACACGCTGAACAGGATTATCTGATTTACTCATTTAGAACTACAAGCCATTTTTTCAGACTCGAGTCACCTTACGATTAAGAAGATAAAAGCTTGCTTTATTGGCTCATGATTTTAATTTTAAAATTTGATTGATGTAGGATTTTATGATATTACTGACAAACCCTGTGTCCAGCCCTGAAAGACGGGTTGGTTTGGAGAGAATCAGTTAATAATAATTATTTCTCACCTGTATTGTTTGTTATTTTTGTCCTCAGCAAATGGAGCGGATCTTCCCCTGGTTCAACGTGAACACGTGCAAGCTCTGGGAACACAACAAGGGCCTGCCAGAGTAAGAAGCCACGCCATCAATTTTATAAACTATCAAAATGTATCATAAAAGTTCCACTCAAGGGGGGCGCGGTGGTCTAGGGGTAGAACATCGGCTTCCGACGCACGTAAAAGGTCCCGAGTTCGAATCCTGGCTGTTGCGTTCCCTACTGGTTGGGTCGGTGTCAGTATAATGTGACCGGTTGAGACAGGAGTCATGGTATCCCCGCCCTATCTCGTGTGTGGCAGCACATAAAATTGTCAGACGTCCGTCTTGGGGCCCGTCCACAATATAGCCTATATAGTGCTGATGTTGGACGTTAAACCAACCCAACCAACCAACCATCCACTCGTTTTCTCTGTTTTCATGATAATTTAAATGTCAGCCGTATGATAGACGGAATCTTATCTTAAACAGTATGGATTTATAAACCTTTCCGTGCACAGAATCTTAACATAATCTATCTTTAAAAGTAAGGAGGAAGGAAAAGTAATCGGGATCTGCAACTAAAACAGATGCTTTCATCTCCCCTAGGTAGTTTTTCTGTAAAATCCGACATGAATACCACACCACTACAGACTTGAGTATCTAGCAGTCCTGCTTTTGCAATGCAGAAAAAGTGACCAAAAATATTTATTTCTCTTCTGGAGTAAATAATCCTCCGCTCTCTTATCTATTTTGCAAGAGCATCAATCTTGCAGACAGGATGATAAATCAAGTCAGCCAATTTAAGTACAGCCTATACAACTATTTTTGTAATTCTTTTTGAAAAAAATTATAAAAAAAAACAAACCAACACAAAAAAGAAAGCCATTATTGAGTTTCGCTTCATGGGATTTGACAGTAACATTATGTTGCAGCCTCCTTCATTCTCAATTTCTCTCAATAATTTCTAAAGTGCCTCCTGGTACACTTGCTGTCTATTATAAGTTAAGCGTACAGGTAATTGGTGGGTTTTTTTTTTTTTCATTTCTCTATAACATTTTTATACTATCCAGCCGCATTTGTCATGCGATAAATTGATGAAATTGAATGTCAATCCATCAATGATACTTTCTGTAATATTTACACATATGCAAACTCCTATTTTCCGATTCCTTTTTGTTTTTACAGTGTACAAGTATTTTTTAGCATGCCTTTTAAGTTTTCCCTTGAGGTATAGATGACATAGATCTCTTTTAAGAAACATTAGGGCAACCACAATATATACCCTAAGTGAAGTAGTACCACGTTTGGTCTTGATTCTGTTTTTAATCCAACAGAGACATGTTGAGAGATGCAGTGTTGCCGCCGTCCCTGGACCACACCTACGCCCAGTGGCTGGAGCGGCAGATTGCCCCGATGAATCCTCAGCCTTCTCCCTTCAAGAAAAACAGCACCCCACAGAGACGCTGCAGCGAAGACGCTCACACAGATGGTACGGTGCAATGCGCTTATTGAACATATTAGTGATGCCAAGTTTCTGTTAAATTTACTTCTTTTCAGGTTAAATTTGTTGTTTTAGGGCACGTCAGCACGGTAACGGCTATGTTGACTTCTTTCCAGGATTGAAAAACAGGTTGGAAGGTCATAGTTCAGTAAAGATCTATCAATAGGTTGTGTATTGATGTTCAATGCTTTACTACTGGGCACTAAAAGTTTCAGTAAATAAAAAGTTGGCAGGTAAAAAAAAATGTTTAATTTTAAAACAAAGTTGGCAGGTCATAGTACTGTAGAGATTAATTGATGGGTTATGTATTGATATTCAATGCTTTACCGCTGGGCACTAAAAGTTTCAGTAAATAAAAAGTTGGAAGGTCATAGTACAGTAATGATCAATCAGTGGATTATTTATTGATATTCTATGCTTTACCGCTGGGCACAAAAAAATAAAGTGTGTGAGCATAATTTTTGGAACTTAAAAACCATCGATGTCATTTTAAAATAGAAGGTGTGGGCTTCAATACAAAGATGTGCTTGCACAAGGACATCTCAATGCGTGATGGGGGAAAGGATTAACATATTAGTATTGGAATTAATGTATTTGTTTTTTCCTGTCCCCCCGTGATTCAGGACAAGAATCGAGTCTCGGTGAGAGTTTGCTGTCCCCAGACTTGCCTTGCAATGCGAACGACACTCGGTACTGCCTGCTGTGTGCCAGGGTCGGAGACGAGGACCCAAATGTAAGGGCTGTTTAACTAGTAGAAATAAATGTAAGGGCTGTTTAACTAGTAGAAATAAATGTAAGGGCTGTTTAACTAGTAGAAATAAATGTAAGGGCTGTTTAACTAGTAGAAATAAATGTTTAACTAGTAGAAATAAATGTAAGGGCTGTTTAACTAGTAGAAATAAATGTAAGGGCTGTTTAACTAGTAGAAATAAATGTAAGGGCTGTTTAACTAGTAAAAATAATACAGGCAATGATGCCTTAGTCGATCGTTGAAGGACATGACAGAAGCAATGACTTATGTTTAAAAGAAAATAAAAATCAAATTAAGTGTTCTTTAATTAGACTGTAATAATGATATATGAAAGAAATTATTATAAACGTATGCATTGAATCTTAGGTTTTCAATCAGTGGTTAAAATTGCAGGTTTTTTCTGATCAGACAGTTACTTCCAATTTTAAATAGTAAATTAATTTAGTTTGAAGTCTAGAACATTAATTAGCCCATTCCAAAAGGTTTGCTTTATGCACAAAGCTTCTCTCTCTGTATGGGAGGGGGGCAAACTGACTCAATTGGTAGAGCATTGGTCTCCCAATTGTGAGGTACCGGGTTGTAAACATTATCAGTCAAATATTTAATTTCTGATTTTTGTCCCCCTCTGGGTGTGCTGGTGTCAGTATAATGTGACTGGTCATGGTCATTGTCACGGTATGGCAGAACATGAATTGAGTTGAGTTGGTTTTAACGTCCAACATCAGCACTATATAGGCTAGATAGTGGATGGGCCTCAAGACGTACGTCTGACAATTTTATGTGCTGCCACACACGAGACAGGGCGGGGATACCATGACTCCTGTCTCAGCCGGTCACATTAAACTGACACCAACCCAACCAGTAGGGAACGCAACCGCCAGGATTCAAACTTGGGACCTTTTGCTTCGGAAGCCGATGTTCTATCCCTGGACCACCGCGCCCCCCTTGGCAGAACATAAATCTGTCAGACATTAACGGGGCTTGTCCACATTATCACCTGTATAGAGCTGACGTTGGACGTTGAGCAATAAACTCTGTACAGAACTGTTCAGGAGACCTCGCTCTTTTTCCCCACATCAGGATTCAGGCCGTCTGCTGTACTGCGGCCAGGACGACTGGGTCCACATCAACTGTGCGCTGTGGTCTGCTGAGGTTTTTGAAGAACTGGATGGCTCCATGCAGAACGTCATGGAGACTGTGAACCGCGGGAAGAAGCTGGTAATTTTGAATGGTTAGGGGAGAAAGAAGCTGGTAATTTTGAATGGTCAGGGGAGAAAGAAGCTGGTAATTTTGAATGGTTAGGGGAGAAAGCTGTTGGTAATTTTGAATGGTCAGGGGAGAAAGAAGCTGGTAATTTTGAATGGTTAGGGGAGAAAGCTGTTGGTAATTTTGAATGGTCAGGGGAGAAAGAAGCTGGTAATTTTGAATGGTCAGGGGAGAAAGAAGCTGGTAATTTTGAATGGGGGACTCAGTGATTTTTGTTTGTAATTTGGAATTGTGTGGGAAAGGTGTTGGTAATTTTTTTTTTTTGGAGGGAAAGTTGAAAATTTAGAATCACCACAGGGGAAAAAATGCCCGTAAATAAATGTTGAAAAAAGGCCTGTAAACTGGTTTTATATTCAGTGAGGGATAAAAATACTTTATTTTTAAAAATATGGATTCCTAGCATTCAAAAGATAAAAAATACTGATAGATTTTTGTCCTTTAGAAAACATTTTATTTTTTAATCACTGTTCTAACCTATGATTAAATTATTATTTTTTCTTAATCCTGTTCTAACTCTATGATTATTATTTTTTCGTGAGATCGTGACATTATACGACTGGGGTGACTGTATATTTGTGCTAAAAAAAGTCGTTTTTATTTTTTGATCACCATTCTAACCTATTTGTATATTTTTTTTACTTTGCCTTTGAAGCGCTGCGACCTTTGCCAGGAGGTGGGAGCCACTGTGGGCTGCTGTGCGACAAATTGCCGGGCCAACTATCACTTTATGTGTGCCAGAAAGGACGGCTGCATGTTCCAGGTCAACAGGATGGTTTTCTGCAAGCTGCACCCGGAATTTGTGGACTCAGAGGTTTGAATGGGGATTCGTTCATTATCTGTCTGGTTAAATCAATTCAAAAAGAGTGGAAAATTTGGGAGCAGAATGTCAATTTTGCGTGACTTTACAAATTTTCATTTTTTTTTTTTTTTTTTAACTGGCAGATCTAGACTACAGTAAAAACATGTGAAAGGGCTGTGTCTTGTGTTTATGTTTTTATTTAACCTTTACTCATCACACAGCACTTACATGCTCATTAATGTGCTTTTGTGCTAGCACCTGTTTGTATTGATCTGCACACCTTCCATTTCTAAATAATAAAAGTTTTACCTTTTACACATTTAAAAAAAAATTCCTCAAACAAGTGTGCTCAGGAGGAATAGGCCTGAAATTTTGCGACCAGAAAAGGTTAAACCAAACCAAATTGAACAGGAAACTTGACAGCAAGTTATTTTAAATTAAATTTGCTTCAAAGCCATTTTATTTCAAAAGGGAAGAAAGTTATTTGCAAGTTTAACAAGCTCTATACCTTGTGGGTTTTAATGCCTTTGAATGTTGCCATGTTTTAAATCTGGCAAGTTGTTATGTAATCTACTAGTATAATGAATTGCTATGTATCTCTATAGCCATAAACTTATTTCTATCCTCATCTAATACAGACTACTTTGCTAATGCTGTATCCTTATACTGCAGGCAGCTTTGTATCTCTGTCCTTAAAAATTGCATCTATCCTCAGCTTATAGAACCAGATCACTTTGCCATTCTGCGACGAGTCTGTGTAGACCTCAACAAGATCAGAGCAAAGACCCCATGGGGGAAGGCTGTGGATCCCAGCACTCTATCGGTTCTCATAGGTAGGCCCAGTTGGTTAGGAGTCAGGCCCTATCTTGTTATTTTTAAGACAGAAAAGCACACAAGGTTACATAAGAAAAACAGATAATGTCTCATTTAGATAGTTTGTCCAAAAAAAAAACAATACAAGAAAGGCCCAAACCTAAATCTAGGGGAAAGAAAGTTGTATATTCTTTTTTTTTTTTAGTCAATATAAAATGGTGTATCTACAAAATGGTTTGAAATTTAAAAATATATCCAAAGAAGTCCAATACTTAAATCTAGTTTTGACCCTGAACTTTTAAAATGCTATGAACTTGCAGATCTACATAGATTTTGACAAGGCTCTGAATGTGTACTTTTCTCTCTGTGTTTCAGGCTCTTGCACAGTTGAAAGCCTTGGCGTTCTGAAGTCAGTCTTATCCGACACTGAGGATTGTTTACTTCCCATAGATTTCTGGTAAGGGAAACATTATATATACTTAGACTTTTACCAGCATTTATAAGAGGGCTTCTATCAGACTGGTTGGGTCGGTGTCAGTATAATGTGACCAGCTGAGACAGGAGTCATGGTATCCTCGCCCTGTCTCGTGAGTGGCAGCACATAAAATTGTCAGACGTCCATCTTGGGGCCTGTCCACAATATAGCCTATATAGTGCTGACGTTGGACGTTAAACCAACTCAACTCCAACTCTATCAGACAGACGGCAGTATCTTCTTTTGTTACTGATTTTGGTCACATGCTATTATTGTTATTAATATTATTATCATTCTCCTCATCACAATCACCATATAAGTTGTTATTATCATTATCACCATAATGTTATTATATTGATTATCTCTAAAGTAGGGAAAATGGCCTGTGCCAAAACCGTAGCCCAGTGATGATTGATGTTTTCCTTACAGCCCATGAAACGTTACTTGATAATATATATTTATATAGTAAATGTACGTTCATTGTCATTTTAAACACTTTGTAAAGCGCACTGAGCCAGGCATTGTCTTGGGTGTTGCGCTATATAAAAGCTATGTATTATTATTATTATTGATAATGTTTTTAATGTCCGCGATGTGCATACAAAACAGACAATGATTAAATTATGTTGAATTTCTCCTTGTTCAGCTGTACCCGCATTTACTGGAGCACGCAGGACGCGCATATCCCAGTAATGATATTTTCCTTACAGCCCATGACATGTTACTTGATAATGTTTTTAATGTCCGCGCTAATACAAAACAGACAATTATGATTATGTATTTTATTGATTGCTTGATTTAAACAAATGTAAAGCGCTTTAAGCAACAATATGGGAAAGCTGCTATATAAATGCACTTTATTATTATTATTATTATTATTATTATTATTATTATTATTGAATTATGTTGAATTTCTCCTTGTTCAGCTGTACCCGCATTTACTGGAGCACACAGGACGCGCGTCGCCGCTGTGTCTACACGCTGAAGATCGTGGAGGTCAAGCCCTCTGGACTGGACTCCCCTGCCGGACACATTCAGGACATGCGTGTTGTACACGATCCAGACCACCCGGAGTTTGTCCCCTTTGACCAGCTTAACCTGGAGAGCTGCGGGGTGCCGAACTTCATGAAGCTGAAACCAGAGCCGAAAAATTCTGGCTGTGGGGCTATGAAAAGGGACGGCGATTGTGGGCTCATGGCAGTGACTACTACTAGTGTTGTGTCGTTGAATGTTTCAAACTCGTCTTTTAGCTTAACCGCTTCGAGCGAAACTACGATGACGTGGAGCCAACAGGAAGCTCAAAGTCGCAACAAGCGTGCCTCGTCGTGGAGTCACTCTGGTGAGCATGACCCGTCCTCCCTCAGCAGCTTCATCGTAGATCCAGAAAACCCTTTCGACGAGGTGACTGCCTGGTCAGACAAGGAGAAGAAAGCCGAGGTCGTTTGCTCACCCTCTGAGCCGGTGAAGAAACCAGGCACCATGGATCTGAGCTGCCTCTCGCCTAGCACGCTTGCCTTGCTCAACATTAAGGACCCGAAGCAGTACGTCCCGTCGAAATGTGAGCAGGCCAGCAGGTCAGAGAGAGGGTCGAGCGTGATGCGGGGTGGTGAGGAAGAGTTAGGGCTGCTCAAGATAGCCGAACGACTCAACAAGGCAGCCGCATTCAAACCAAATCAGATCCCGAGGAAGAGACGGTCTTCTTCGTCCCCGCTGGCCACCGCTGCGAGCAGAAGAGGTTTCGCCCCCTTGCCATCGTCTTCTCCTTTTGTGAACTCTTGTCTGCCTCGTGCGTTGTTACCTCCCTTTCAGAAGAGCTTCACCCGAGCCATCGGTTTAAACCAGTACCAGAGCCCACATCCGCAGCAGCAGCAGCAGTACTTCAAACTGCGAGGCCAGTCACTGAGTCCCCTGACTGTGATGCCTCAACCCATCGTCAGACCGAGATCAAACAGCGAGGACTCACACCTAGCCATTTCACCCTTTGCTCCATCATCATCATCATCATCATCATTTACAATATCAGCAGCAGCAGCTTCTTCTTTGACTACTTCAACACCACCATCGTTTCAGAAAAATGTGCCCGGAGAGAGAAAAGTCTATATAGTCTTGAGCGACAAGTCTAAAATTCCTGTAACTCAAAAAGTGGCTAAGCTACCTAGATACACACCTCCGATCATTGAAGAGCAAAGACCGGCAAGACCTCGAGCAGCTTTCCGGGCGCGGTCACAATCTCCCTTCACAGTCATCTCAACCTTGGACGCTGGGCCTAAAATCCACGACTTCCGATCGGCTTCGGTGTCGCCACCACCCGTCACGAGGGGGCCAGGCTTTAGCCTGCTGGCCAGGAGTAGACCAGAGACAATTCAGGACCGCTCGAGTTCACCTCAAGGGCACTGCCCTGACCAAAACACCTCAGTAATGGATGCTGGTAGCTCAACCAAAAATGCTCCTTATAAATGTATAGAGTTGTCAGATAGTGAAGATGATGATACGGCTATGAGAGGCAAAGCCTGTGATCCGCCTGAAACGACTGAGAGAAGAGAAAGTTGTGTAGAGAAGAGTGCGGTGGCTATGCAGTCACTTCATGGTAGGGAAAATGTGATGGAAGTAATTGAAGAGAATGAAGGAGGTCAAGATGAGAAAGAACCAGAAATGGGCGAGGAAGAGGTGTTGTCATCCGAGAATATCCAGTCTTTACTAGAGCATGTTCCGCAGGAAGTTTTGGAAGGCGGTGATGATGTTCAATTGGTCGTCTTACCTCCAGGATCAACTGAGGGTCTCTCTGAGGAGGATGTGGTCAAACTAGCTCAATCGGTAGTAAGCAAGAGTGAGGCAGAGGAGAGTAAAGATGGCAATAGTGGACGGGAGATGAGTGAACAAATATGGATCGAAACAGAGGAAAACATCGGTGAGAATTCGAAGATGGTGACGAAATGTGATGGCATTCATGGCTGTGGGACAGACGATGAAAGTGACGAAAAAAGTTGTGAAAATGCCAACCAAAATAAAAACCTTTCCAATTCAAAAGGATTTGCAGAAAATGCCAAAGATAATATCTACAAGGACATATTAGAGAAATCAGATTGTGACAGTGTTAATGGTCATGACCAAAACAAGGATAAAATCAGCTGCAAAGATATGACAGGAAATGCCTGCGATACTGAGGATGGGCATGGGGTAGGGGGAGAGTATGACGGTCAGTGTGATGGAGAAACATCCAACAGGGACTCTAGAAATGCAGGCAAAGCTGGAGATACCAGCAAAAGCAGCAGCAGCAGCTGCAGTGGCAGCCAGAGTTCTTCCAACACGTCTGCCCAGCCCGTGAGACCAGGCCCCAGTGCCGGGGGGCAGAGCAGAGGAGGCGGAGGAGGGAGACGGCCTGATGGAGGAGGCGATGGGGGCGACGAGAGAGAACCCTGGCATGGGGGAACATCCAGTACTGTGCAAGACAAGACCGACGAGTCGGCCGAGGAAAACGTAGGGCCAGAGAAGGTCATTGGGGATGTTGATGCTGAAAATAAAACTGTAGAGGTGGAAGACGATAAGATTGATTTTACAGTAAAAGACTGCGGGGAAAAACGTGAGGGTTATGGAGTAGATGGTATGCTTTCTCATACATTAAGTGATCTGTCTGCTCAAAAGGCAGAAGAGGCGAAAAGTGACTCTGGGGAACCTTCTCAGGATAATGAGGTTAGTGGCAACTCTTTGGCAGAAGGGGACGGAAGTGAAGACGGTGAAGTGGAGAAAGCCAGGGGAGTGTCGATTCTAGGCGGCAACAATAACAGCATTGTCCAGGCGGATGTCTCTGCTGTAACGGTCGCTGAAGAAACTGCGACTGACGAGGAGGAAGATGGAGAGATGGAAGTCATAGACATATCTGATGTGGACAGAGAAGCCAATCCTGAGAAACAGGCAGTAGTCTCGGCTGTCAGTGATGAAAACCAGGCTTCAAATCTGATGCCTCTTCACTCCATCTCATGCCCTTCACGGACTCCGGAAGCCCAAAATCAGAATTTGGGGGCCAAGCAAGTAGATTCTGACACACTAGGGCAGAAGGAAGAGGGAGATCTTAAGCCGTTGCAGGGACCCAAGAAGAAGAAGAAACAGACCTGCAAAGTGTATGTCAACAGGCAGGACATGACAGACGAGGACAGCGACTACCTCATGCTTGACGACTTCAGCTACAGCGAGACCACGACTAACGGTGACGAGGAAGGGGGGCAATCTGGCCGCAGCTCCACTGAGGTACCGATCAGCTCAAGGATTGGTGAACTACTCAGGATATCAGAGGAGAAGGAGCCAGGGATAAAAAGTAATACAGAGGTTGATACAATCACAGATCCTGGTGAAAGAAGTGCAGAAATTGAGAGAAGCATAGGTCTCTCTGAAAAAAGTGTGGATATTGAAACCAGCAAAAATATCAGTGAAAGTAACAGGCCCATTGAAAAAAACACAGGTCTTCAGGAAAGAAGTGTGGCTATGGAGACGAGCAAAGATGTAGGTGAACGTATTGGGGCTATTGAGACAAACACAGATCTTGGTGAGAGGAGAGCAACTATTGAGAAAAGCAAAGATCTTGAAGAGAGGAGTGTAGCTATTGAGACAAGCACACATCTCAGTGAAAGAAGTGAATCTGTAGAAACAAGCAAAGATGTTGACAAAAGTTGTGTGGCAAGTAACTCAGGACTGCACATCATCAACTCTGCTGAAACTGGATTTATAAACACCGTCGAGGATCGTGCAGATTCTCACAAGTGTTGCCCACCTCAGGAAGTCAGTGCTACTGAAGGTAACGAATTGGGTCAGACAAATTCTGGGAGTGTCCACTACCCTCTTGACCAAGGACATAAACACTGTGGTAACAGTGTGGAGGATCCAAGTCCATCTACCATCAGTCAGGAAGCAGAGGAAAAGCCAGACGCCGAGAATAAAAATGTGGATCCGTCGTGCATTGGAAAGACCTTGACTGTCTCTGTCAGAAGGATTAGCACACCAGAAGTGCTCGAGTTTGTATCGAAGACGAACCTCTCCAGACAATCAGATGCTTCCGCAGTCGAATCGTCGTCAGAGTTTGTGAGTAGGGAGGAAGAAGCCGCCTCAGATCTGGCCAGAAACTTCCAGTCTTGCTGCTCTGATGCTACTGATTCTGTGACCTTGAAGGAAGAGAGCTTCTCTAAGCATGTGGACAACTATGAAATGAAAGAAACAGGTGCGGAGAAACGTTGCACAAGAACTAAGTCTAACACAACTGGAGGGCAGAATGATGAACTCAGTCACCAAGATAGAGTAGATGATCGCAGTGCAGATAGTGGGCAAAAAGGGAAAGAAGGTGATGCTGGGGTTGAAAAAGAAACTCCAGTAGACATGTCAAGCATTGACTCAACTGCTGAATTTGACATACCAGTCAGAGAAAAAAGGCAGGAAAAAATCCAAGCTGAGGGTGAAACCAAAAGTCAACCCTGTGAGGAGGGGCCGTTTAAATGTTCCACTTGCAAGCGTTTGTACCGGACAAAGGTTAGTTACGATTCCCACGTCAAAGATTGCGATTTTGTTGTCAGCTCAAGTGATGAAGAAGAGAGTAATGCTGCACCTGTAGCAAGAAGACAGTTGAGGTCTTCAAAGAGGAAGTCTCTTGAAAACGAGGATAAAATTGACGGTGATAAAGAGCCACGGGAAAAGATGGAAATTGATCTGGATGGCGAGTCTGAGAAAGAGACTTTTGAACGAATGAGAATGGAAAGGAAAGGGACATCCCTGTCTCCGCTGAATGAGCCTCTGAGTATCATCATCAGCGAAGAATGCCGAGAGGGGAGCGTCTCTAGCCGAGACCGAGACTTGTCTGACGACTGCTCGAGCCAGGACTCGCGACGTTCCTCTCTGCGGAGATCGACAGTGACCCAGAGACACGCAGCGCCGGCCCATCTCGCCAAGCAGAGACTTTCTCGGCTGTCGCCTGACGGATCCGTTGCCACCTCCTCCTCTCCTTCGTACCTCCTCTCACCCAACGGAGCCAGGTCATCCTCCCATCAGGCCTTGCCGGAGGAAAAACCGTCCCCGAAAGAGACGATGCTGGAGGCGGTTGGCCTGGTGAGCAGGCGGGCGCTGCAGCTGTCTCCGAACTCTGACACAGGCCTGGGCGGGGTGCGCGACATCGAGCCCGGCTCCAGCGGCGGCGAGCAGACGTGTGCCGTCAAACTGCAGCCCAGGTTCTCCCCCACAACGATGGCCGTCGTGCCCAAGCGGGAGAAGAGAACCGCAAACTTGACCTCCACCCCCTCGGCCAGTCTGGCTGCTGCAAGCAAGCCCAGCATTATGGCCGGAGGGAAAGTGGCGGCTAAGCCGGAGCTCGACTCTCCCAGGATCAAGAGCGTAACCATAGAGGCGAACCCAGTGGTGGTCACAGAAGTCAGCATGGGCCCCTCCAAGAAGCCTCGCAAGAAGCGGATCTGGTGGGTGGAAGCGACGGAAGAGTCGGAGGAAGAAGACGAGAAGGAGCTTGAGGAAAACCCGCTAGCCGGCCTGGGGGAGGACGGAGTTGTTGCCAGGCGGACGCGACACGGGCGCCAGAGGCTGTCGGAGGAGGGCCTCAAGAAGGAGGAGCAGCAGGACGGTGATGCAGAGGCCGCTAGTGTTGAGAACCCTTCGCCGAAGACACAGAGCTCTGTCGATTCACATCCCCCTAAAGCTGGGCATACAAAGAATTCTGACAGTAGGAGTGAAATCATTGGTGAGGATAAAAGGGGCGAAGGAGAAAACCTGGTTGATGATAAGTCTGATAAGTCGCTTCACGTTCCCACTCTAAGGAGTAGTAGGAAGAAATCAGTGGCAGAAAGTGCGGCGCTTGATCTAGGTAAGGAGATTGATTTAACACACAGGCGTAGAAGGAGGTGTGAGGCCAGCATGAGCGATAAAAATGCTGATGAGGTTGACAGCGCGGACCATTCTAGCCCTGTTGTAGCAACTTGTGAAACCAACAAGGTGCCTTCCCCAGAGAACTGTGCGACGAGGAGACGGAAAAATGAAGGGAAAGATGTTAAAATGGAATCAGAGGAGTTTGATGACAACGAAAGCGATGATGAGAAGGACTCTTCAATCAGCCAGGCAGAGGAAGATAGAAAGTCGCCTATACGACGTAGTGGCCGACCATCTAGTAAGACCGCGAAGCTCAGCGAGTTTTTAGCAGGTCTGAAAGATAAGGAAGCGCTGGAAGGGAAGCCGGACTCAAGCTTAAAGCGAGGAAGAGGTAGGCCAAGGATTTACCCCATCGTCACCAAAACTGGACCGAAACGAGGCAGGGGCAGACCCAGGCTTTTCCCTAGCTCGGAGGGAGAGCGGGTGAAGAAGGACAAATTAAGCGGAGACGAAGATAGTGGGCAAGAAGATGATACTTCTGAGTTGCCGATTGAGACTAATGGAGATGAAAGTGACAAAGAAATAGAGGATGAAATCGTAAATCAAAGGGATCTAGGGAAGAAGGAAAAAAAGGATTCAGTCAAAGATGTTGTGGATGACGGCGAAAAAGTAGCAAGTGCCAAGGACTGGAGAGAAGATGATGATGCTTTCGCCCCACCAGGCAAAGTTGGTGAGGTCACAGGAAAGCAAGCAGAAGAGACAGACAGGCCCGTGAGTAAACCAGACCCTCCCAAGCCCAAACCTCACGCAGAGCCTGTGAGAGGGCAGCGACTGAGATAATCGTTCGCTCTCCAAACGTTTTGGCCGCACAGAAAGTCGGAGAGCTCATCAAGCAGACGGCCCAGTCGGTGAATCCAGAGACGACGGACATAAAGGTCACCTTGAGCGAGAAGGACAAAGTTTACAACATAACAGCGGGACAGGCCTTGGGACCGTTGGCCAACCAAAACACGGCGGCCAAAGCTGTACCTGAGAAGGATGTGAAGACCGAGAACAAGCTCGACTCCAACACTGACCTGCATTCCAAAGGTGAAACCGAAACCAACCAAGTGGAGTCGAGATCCTCGAGATCCGTCAGCCCTCAATCTGTGTCGGCTGCGTACGACATTCAGAGCGACGACTTCAGCTCGGAGACTTCCAACGACACAGAAGACTTTATGCCCCGGCAAGGAGCTGCGAGAAAATTTGACCAGCAAGAGCTTAGTGTGGAGTCCAAGATGCGCACTGAAAGACCCAGTATGTCAGAGGCGAGTGGCAGTTTGTCTGGTAGAAAAATCTCAAAGCTTTCGCTGCCTTCAGTTTGTGCTAAGAAATCCGGGGATATAACTAGTAATAATACAAACAATGTTGAGGAAGATGATGATGACGATGTTGTTTTATTAAAAGCAGTTGGACTCCAACCACCAGAGCCACAAATGGCCCGAGACAAACCAATTGTCCTTCATCATCACCAGCAAAATATAAATAGCGGAGATGCGGGGCTTGCGTTGAACCCAACATCTACTACATCTTTGTTGCATTTCTCCCCACAGCCATCCTCTGTCTCTCCTTCATCCTCTGTCCAGGCCAACACATTTAACCAAAGCAATATACTGGGGCAATCTCAACTGCAACAACGGCAGCAACAGACAGGTTTGGTTGCCGCCGCAGCTACCACCATCTCTTCGGCCAGTCAGTTAGAGAGCTGCCTTCAGCGTCACGTTGTTCCGGAAGCCTCACAGCCCAGGTTTATACTGCCGCAACAAAGCCACCAACAACAGTCTCTGGCGCCGTCTGGAAGATTCGTGCTGGGCAGCCTTGCCTCCCAGGCAGGCACCAACACGTCCGTGGGAGGAGTGTTGCTGTCGACAAACACCTCACCCGTTCAGACTGGAGGGACCGCCGCTGGTATCATCTTCCCGAACGGTTGTCCATCAGGCATAGCACTAGGCAACCAAACCGGACTTACCCTGCAAGCCACCGCCAACCAATCAGGCATTCCCTTGCAGGCCGTCAACCAATCGACGATTTCCTTACAGGCAGCCAACCAATCTGGGATTCCGTTACTCCAGGGTGCGGCTCAGACAGGGATCCCTTTGCAAGCGGTCAGTCCATCTGGAATTACCTTCCAATCAGGCAACCAGCAGGGACTGGCTCTACAGGTGTCGAGCCCGCAGCGCCTATCCTTGCAGAGCCCAGGGGGGCTAACTCTTCAGTCGGCCGGCCAGCAAGGCGGAGGTCCGATCCTGGTGGGTCAGTCCAGCCCGGGCGCGGGCGTCGTGTTGGGGGCGGGTCAAGCAGCTCAGCTCCAGGGACTGGTCCAAGGCACGGTGACCCCAGGTCCACATTCAGGCCTCTCCATCATTTCACTAGGCGCCGCTGGGGCAAACATCATATCACCCATACATGCTCTGCAGCAACAGCAGCAGCAGCAGCAACAACAGCAACAGCATCTAAGCCAAACATCCCCTCTATCGCAGGCCTTGTCTGCTGGCTCGTCGAATTTTCTCTCAAACATGGCCGCTTTGGGATCTCTTGGAGGCGTGGGTGTGAGGTTTGTCGAGTCATCGCCTTCCGAACAGGGGCGTCTGATTATCGGCCAGCAGCCTCGGATCCTGCTGTCTCAGCAGCAACTACAACAGCAACAGCTGCAAATTCAGTACCAGCAGCAGCAGCAAACAATTCAACAGCAGCAGCAGCAGCATCAGAGGTTCCCTGTGCCCCACATTCTGCCCGATCGTTCATCGTTGTCTCAAAGCCATCCCTCTCCGATGCTGCACCATGGCCCCTCGATGGCTTCCTCCCAGCTTCTGTCCTCCCTAGCCTCGCAGTCGATCAGCGAGAACAAGCCAGACCAGGCATCTCAGCGACTGAGCGCAGCAGGGGGGAGAACATTGCTGCCCCATGCTCAGCCCCAGCAGCTAACACCAGTTATCCCCCCTGCTCCTCCCCCCAGCCAGCAGTTGACGCCAGTCCCTATGGCCTCGGCACCCCAGCTGACCCACGTGGACGGCAGCCCTGCACAGGTCAACTACATGGGGACCTTTGACCTCAACTCCTCCACGCTGCAGTCGGTAATAAGTGGTCAAGGCATCACCCAGAACACGACGCAGATGATCAAAGACCTGGTCCAGAGGGCTCTCAGGTCAGGAGGTCAGGAGGTCATTCCGGGGGTGGAGGTCAAGTCTGCGTGGACGGACACGCCCCAGGGACCCAAAAAGGTCCTGCGAGTTTTCATCAACGAGGATATTCTTCCACTCCAGCGCAGCCCGCAGGCTGCACTGCCAGCCTCACCCGGTGCCCATACAGCAGCAAACTCTTCCTCATCCCCCGCCCAGCTCCATCAGCCGGCACTTTCCTCTGTGAGACCCCTGCAGCAAACCACTCAACAAACGGTGGCGTTCCAACCAGGGCAGAACATAGCGGCGGTGGCAGCAGCATCTCTCCAGCCCCTGAGAAGATCGGTGGCACCCGCAACCACAACTGACGGCCAGAACGAGCCACAGCAGCAGCCAGCAGCATCAACACAACCACAGCCATCTCTAGTATCAGCAACATCATCAGCGTCGTGCAAGGGTTTACCAAACTGGACCAAACTGCTTCAGACCCAGGGCCCGCAGAGCTTCCCCCCGTACCAGACTAACAGCGCCACCGTCACAAACAGCTCAGCAACCAGCACCAGCATCTCCTCGGAGCAGCAGATTATCCACCGGAGTTTCAAACCCTTTGGCGGTACCAGCGGCTCGAACTTGAGGCGGGCGCTCAAACCCTCGGTCCTAGCCCCTCGATCAGACTTGGCGATCGCAGCCAAGAGAAAACAAGGCCCTGGGAGCCAAGATGCGGCGTCGGCAAACAAACGCGCCCGGGCTGTGTTTGAGAAGACTCAGCTAGAAGATGGCAGCATAGCAGGACTCCTGGGCGGATGTGTGAGTCGTAGCTTGGAACCTTCGCTGCCTTCTAGTTCCCAGGTGAGGGTTGCAGTCTCGCATGAAAAGCCCTCTGGTGGGTTAACACAAAGCTTGCAAGAGCCGAGTGTTACTAGCGTCAAGGCGAGCTGCCCGACTCTCTTATCGGCACTTCAGCCGAAAGTTGGCTCCGCTTTGCTAGGGAGTGCCGCTCACGAAACAGCTGTGCAGTCAAATTTGAACCTCCTCAACCCGCAGAGTCATCAGCCTGAAATTGCCATTGTTGGTCAGATGAGCCAAGCTCAAGACGCAACTACTGCTGCTCAGACAGCACAGCTGCCAGCGCTTGATCTACTGCAGGAGCAACCTGCACTGCAACACCACCAGGAAACGCCCCAACAACAACAACAGCAGCAACAACAACAGCAGCAACAACAGTTATCGTCGCTGCAACGAGCCAGCTTTCCCAACACAGCGCCCAGAAGCACAGCACTCAAGCTGCCCAATAAGAAGCGAACCTACAAGCAAAGGATGAAGAAAGGCAATCACCTGAACGAGTTGGCAGGAGCGAGAGATCCTTCGTCCTCGCTGAAGGCTGGTGTTCCTCGGACCAAAGGCCTGGGGAAGAAAGGAGGGGACGCCCACAAGATAAAGTTTGGTAGGTTTTGTTGTACAGTAACTTTCAGGCTTCAATTTTATCAGGGACTCAGTAGAATTTGTTGTAAAAGTACAGTGTGTAATCTTCGTGTTTCTAATACAAGGGTCTGACTTCTTATGTTTTATGTATTTCTTTAAACCATTTTGCTCAGCACCATATGTACAACCATATTATATTTATCTCTATGTAGTATTGACACTTTGTGTTTCAGAAATTGACAAAAGCTGTAAAAATTTCTGAATTTCTTGCTCCTTACAACTTTGATAGGGTTATCAAGAATAGAAAAGCTAGTGATATGATTTATCAAGAATAGAAAAGCTAGTGATATGATCTTCATCTTCCTTTTTCTTTTTTTTTTTTAGTATTGGTATTGTGTCAAAATTGGAATGAATGCCAATATTTCATTTGAGCAGAATTCAATGTCTCTAAAAGTTCATATGGTTTATCCTGTACATCTTACCAAAAAAATTTTTTTTTAAATAAAATATTTAGTAACACTTTATGGTTAGCAATCTCACAAAACTGGTCTTTCTGTCCAGACTTTCCTAGGAAAAAACTTACACTCTGAGATTAGGGTAGGAGATATTATAAGATATTACTATAATTCATGATGAATTGTTAAGCAGCTTCCTTTTAAACGGTGCAATTGCTATTTTTTCACCAATCTAGTTCAAATTCTTTCTAAGATGTATATCTCTTTTTTTTTCTTTTTCTTTTTTTTTCTTGTCTTATGCCTTGTGTCTGAACTATTTCTCGATATGAACCAATTTGTGAGCTGGTTACACAAATATAATTTATAGGCCTACTCAATCCGCCTTGATAAAATAAATTTGATTTCTTTCTTCATGAATTCTGTGTTCACCGAGCAGGCACCCACCACCGTCTGATTCACCACATCAAGAAAAGCGGTGAGGTCCTGCCCCAGCCCACGCTCGAGGAGGAAGTAGTCGCCACGCCCCTCGACCTGCTGTCCAGGGGAGAGCACCCAGCGGGCGGGAGAGGAGGTCACGGCCGAGGGCTCGACACCAACCAGAGCCGACTGAGGTTTGAGATCTCCAGCGACGACGGCTTCTCGTGCCATGGAGATTCCCTGGAAGGTTTGTTGTTCACTTCTGGTCAGTTTGTCTGGTTTCAGTGGGGAGCGCGGTGGTCCAGGGGTAGAACATCGGCTTCCGACGCAAAAGGTCCCGAGTTCGAATCCTGGCTGGTGCGTTCCCTACTGGTTGGGTCGGTGTCAGTATAATTTGACCGGCTGAGACAGGAGTCATGGTATCCCCTCTCTGTCTCGTGTGTGGCAGCACATATAATTTTCAGATGTCTGTCTTGGGTTCTGTCCACAATATAGTCTATATAGTGCTGTTGTTGGACGTTTAAACCAATCTCTTATTTTTTCAACCAACCATCTGGTTTCAATGTCTGTGGACACAGCACAAGTCAATTTTCACTTAGCTGTACACATTGGAATCCGCTTATGACAAACCTTTGGGAGACACCCTGAAAGTATATATATCCTTTTCCCAAGTTTATATTGTTAAACAAAATGACTCTTAGGCAAAAAAATAAAGTGGACCGCTGCCCCATAAATATTTACATGAAGACAATGATTGTTAATCATGAACAGTGTTTGTCTTTAAGCAGATTCCCTTGTATCTTTGGTTTTATTCAAGGAAAGGATTTTTGAGATGTGAAGTATTTCTTTTTCAAGTCTATATTTTTAAACTAAACCTTTTTGACAAAATGAAAGACATAATTATTATTAAAAAACCAATATGCGCCATAACTCCCTTAATCCAATACTTTTGTAACATGGTGCCATTGCTGTTAGGTGTGTTTTCCCGTTCTTAGGCTTGACAGCCCATTTTGTATTTTACGCCACTGCTCTGCCTGTTTATTTCAGTTTAATGTGACCGGCTGAGACAGGAGTCATGGTATCCCCGCCCTTTCTCGTGTGTGGCAGCACATAAAATTGTCAGACGTCCGTCTTGGGGCCTGTCCACAATATAGCCTATATAGTGCTGCTGTTGGACGTTAAACCAACCCAACCCAACCCAACCCTCCCTGTTTATTTACGTCCACGGTTTTCTCTCCCCGTCCCAGACGCGTGGAGCCAGGTGCTGGAGAAGGTGCAGGACGTGCGTGCCGCGTGCCGGATGCCGCAGCTGTCGTACGCGGGCGTGTCAGGCCGGGCGCTGTCTGGGCTGGAGAACAGGTCGGTGGTTTACCTGCTGGAGCAGCTCTACGGGGCCGTCCACTGCCACCAGCGCTACACCTTCAGGTTCCACAAGTACGACCTGCAGCAGGCAGACGCGGTGAGTGTGAACACAGAGAGAGGGAGAGAGAGAGAGAGTGGGGTGGAGGGAGGGAGAGAGAGAGAAGATGCAGACAGTCAGAATGATATTTTTCACGGGTGTGAGAGAGAGAGAGAGAGAGGGGGAGGGAGGGGCGGTCCACTGCCACCAGCGCTACACCTTCAGGTTCCACAAGTACGACCTGCAGCAGGCAGACGCGGTGAGTGTGAACACAGAGAGAGGGGGAGTGAGAGAGAGCATCAGCACTTTTATAGGCTATATTGTGGACGAGCCCCAAGACTAACGTCTGATAATTTTATGTACTGCCACACACGAGACAGGGCGGGGATCAATATAGCCTATAAAGTGCTGATGTTGGACGTTAAACCAACTCGACTCACAAAATGAACTCTGTGATATCCCAATTTTGGATTGGGGAAAAGTTTAGAAATATAGTATTATCATCAAATCAAAGCTCTTGGAAAGCTGGTTCTTTCACTGTACTTAACTTTAGCTAAAAATGTTTACTTTTCGCTAATTGAAGTTTGCTATATACCATCAATAATTTTAGTCCTGGATTTTGATAAAGATAAGTGCACTGTTGTTGCATTTGATTAAAATGTGTTATTTTCAAATAAAAACATGGAAAAAATTATTTCTAATAAACATTTTAATATAAAAATGGCATGCTTGTTAACATTAATAGATAATTGTTTTATGTTTAAAGAGAAATCAAGAAATCTTGTTACAACCTAGTTATACTGTACAGTTACTGCTATCTAATACAGTTTAGATTACTAAAAAAATAAAAGCTTTTATTGTGCTGCCATTGGATGTTATCATGCTATCAACTCAACCTTAGGGAGATATTTCCGAGGCTGAAATCAATTGTGATGAGCCAAGGTGAATAAGGTACAAGTCGGGTTATTGTGTGTTTTTTTTTAGTTATCTAACGTGTATTAGATAGCTGTTACTGTACAGTAAAACTAGATTATAACAAGATTTCTTGAATTATTTTTTCTTAATAACTCTCAGTATAACAAGGGTTCTCATTCCCCAAACAAGACCCTGAAGAGTTATTTTTTAAAAGTGGAAAATTGTGGCCCACCATTTTACCATTGTTTTTTGTTTTGTTTACTCTTTTTTTGTATTAATTTGAAAAATTACAATGTAGGTATTTGGCCTGAGACGACAAACTAGATCTAGATTTATGTTTCACACATGCCATGTGTTTTCTTCTCATTTATCTTTGTTTTACTATTTTACCAGAATAACAAATTACATCCAATAAATTGGTTATATTTATGAGTTTCATGTGAGGGTGACTTAACGGCATTATTTGTTTGTATAGACCAGGTTCATCTGTTTTTTTCCCCTTTTTTTTTGTTTGGTTAAAATTTATCTCCTTTCTTTTAAAGCGTTTTTAAACGAGAAGCATAATTTTTAAAGCGTTTTTAAATGAGAAGCATAATTATAGTAACGGATATTAAACTAATCAAACATTTGCTATCAGTTATTCCCTCTTTAAAGGTTTTCTCTGTTTATCATATCTGTTGTTTCATAATCCGCATGTTTTCTTAAGTGCATTGATTTAGATCATAATGGGGCAAAACTTCTTTTTGGATTTTCAGGAAGTTGCGATCAACGAGTCGGGGTCTGCCCGATCGGAGGCTTTCTCCACCAGGAAACCATTTGACATGTTCAACTTCCTGAAGTCTGTGTATCGCACGAGGCCCGGTGATGAGGAGAGAGACAAGGAAGAGGAAATGTCGCTCAAATCCTCAAGGTGCTCTATTTTATAATACTTGGAGAAATGGAACCGTATATAGAGACTTTGGCGGGTGAAAGAAAAAAAAAAAGAACGATACGTTTTAAACAAAATCTTATTTCTTTATTCCTTCAAATTGATATTTATCTTTCTAAACCTAAACTTAGTGAACGTCAATTGAAAATATGCAAAATTTTCTTTGTAGAGTGTCATACATCTAGTAAGGCTACACAAAAAGGGTTCTATCTGCATTTGCTTAAATTAGAGATGAGAGCATGGAAAGGTTCTATTTGCATAGAATAATTGTCAAAATAGTACCTTTAGGAATTGGCAGCCTGGTTTTAAAATAAAAAAGACATGATTAATGACCAAGTTATAAATCTGTAAAGGTCCAAACTTTTGATTGCGTTGTTCTCAGAAGGGTAAAACCTGTAGATGAAACCTTTTTAATGTCACCTCGCAATCTATACTTTGAACACTATATTGTTTTTTGTTATTTTGAGAATGTAGAACTTTGCACTATCCAAATATGCTACTCTCCCATACTTGATAATTGGTTAGACAACAGAATCCTCTGGGGGAGCCAGATAGTGTTCTCGGCTGGGGAGTAATAAGTTTTAAGTTCGACCCTCACCTGGTGCCATTTTTATCTTTGAATAGTATTCTTTAGGGTGGCGATTGCATTATTTAAAGTTCCATTCTGTTATTTCCAGGCGTGCCACAAGCCTGAGTCTTCCAATGGCGATGCGTTTCCGCAAGCTGAAGACGTTTGCCAAGGAAGCTGTGGATGTGTACCGATCGAAGATCCATGGTCGAGGTTTGTTCTGCAAGCGCAACATTGACGCCGGGGAGATGGTGATAGAATACGCAGGGGAGGTAATTCGCGCCTCACTCACAGACAAGAGGGAAAAGTACTATGAAGGAAAGGTAAAAGCAACTAAGATAATTTATGTTTCAAGATGAATTTTGTAAATTTATTAAGGATTTGGTGTAATTAAACGTTGTCTGAAGATCTATGTTTTTTTTATAAGCATGCAACTGGATCTAAAAGATAACATTAAAGTAAACTGGAATGAAGATATAAAAAATTAAAAAATAAATTATATTATGCTTACAATCTATCTTAACAACATCCTCGCTTTTATCAGAAATTTAAAAAAAAATGTTTTCTCAACCACACATTTTTAGGATATCTCGTACGATTCAAATATTTCAAATCTGAATCCAATCACATCTTGGAAGTATAAATATCAAGCGTCACCAAAATGCTATCACTTTATGTTCATCGTTAATATTATCTTTAACAAAACAATGTGTATTTAAAGCATGTATGGCATCCGTGGATCATAATGTCTCATTTTATAACAAATCCACAGGGCATCGGCTGTTACATGTTCAGAATCGATGATGATGAGGTTGTGGATGCGACGATGCATGGTAGTGCTGCACGCTTCATCAACCACTCTTGTGAGGTGAGACTGTCTCTTAACTGTTAGGAAACCCCATCATCTCTTTCCTGTGTTGCTTGTTAGCTCAAATGTCTAAAATGTCTAAAAATTATGATTATGATCTTTAGAGTATGTTTAAGTAGATGGCTTAGGTAAAAAGATAATTTTCTCATCATAATATAAGCTGTTTTGAAAAGAATGTAATCATTTGATGTACAAGTTAAGTGACTAGAATAGAAACTGGTTAGAGCATTTATCATTTTGAAGTGTCTAGTCACTTGAATACGACAAAACTTGTCCATTTCTTAATTGAATGACATGCTGAGTTACCCAATTTTAAGTCAATGGAGAAGACAAGGGAGCTTTACCCAAACACTTTGAAACCTCATCAGAGTGTGCATCTAAGGGTGGTAAAAAACATTCTAAAGTATAGGATAAAATTTATATTTAGCAAATATGCAGAATGCATTTTTATTGTTTTTTCAATTTCCTAGCCTTGTACTTTAGGGCCATCAATCATTTTTTTTTCTGTTCAGTTCAAATGCTTAGATAAAACAAAAGTGAACTATATTTAAAATTTCTCACGTTTTGGTGTGTTTTGGGGAATTTACTACGCAGCGCGACATTATATTTTTAGGTGATCTCTCATACATGACAGCCACCAAATTTTTCAATATGTGCAGTTCTTTTACCGTGTTGATCTAATTCTTCCTAAAATTTTCCTACATTTTGACATATAATACTTCAGAATATCTGCATTGGTTACAAAGTTAGGCTATCTTTAATGTAAATCATGTGGAAACATGGCACAAAATTTTTATGTTAAGTTTGACCCAAAATAGGGGTAAAAAAAAATCAGGAAATAATTCATAGCTTTTCAATTAATAAAGATATCAACAAAATTCAAACAGATCCTTGTTCACATTTCCAAGAGCTGTAAAATCTCATAAAACTTATTACAATTACATGTAGTTAACTTTGCTGCTGATATTATGCAAAGCAATTTCATGTCCAAATTATACAAAGAAAACAAAATTTCAAGAAAGTTTTACAATTGCAATCTGAGTTGATTAGAAAATTTTGATTATAATATTATCTTAGATTAGATTATTTATTTTGTTAATGAAAATTTAGGAGCAAGCCGTTACAATAATAAACAATTTTTTATATTTTATATATTTAGAAATAAAAGACGAACATAAGTAATACAGTCAATACTTCAGTTGTTTTGTCCCAGAGCAGTCGTATAATTTTCCCAGTCCGATCTATTGTTTTGCAATCTACCTTAATCTGATCATCTATTACCTTCACAATTAATCAGGGCCTATATATAGATTTCATGATTTATTACAAGATAATTTAAAATTTTTTTTCTTTCTTTCTTTACCAGCCTAACTGCTTCTCTAAAGTGATTTTGGTGGAAGGGAAGAAGCACATTGTGATATTCGCCATGAGACCGTAAGTAACAATAAACTATCCTTTATTTGCCCTAAGCCTTTCTATAGATGACATGACTGCCTGTAATCTTGCAATTTATAGTACATGCACACTGGTTGCACAACAATTACAGCATTTGGACACTATTGACAAGGTGGTGGGTTTGGTTCCAAGCCTTAACAAAAAATATTTCTGGTCCCCTATTTTCGACCCAGCTTGGAACGTGTAGCCAAGGCTCTTAAGTCACTGCAAAAGTAAAGTGTTGTGAAAAAAGTAGGACCCCCAAAACACTGGTTATGCCAGGATTTGGAAAAAAATTTATAATAATTTGTGCTTGAAACCAAAAAAAAATAATTTAAAACTGACCATTTTCAAGCTGTCTTTTTCTCAAGAAGTGAGAACTCATCGTTTACTTTTAGCATGCTATGTTCTATTACAATAATTTTATTGTTTTTAAACTTCAAACACAGTGTATTTCACATGTGATTGTTAACAAGGCCTTAACCTTCAAAAGTTCTTCACATTGTCCATCAGAATTAACAAGCTCTGGAAAATTACTGTTTACCAATAGTTTTTGTCCAACAAAGATCACTTTTGTGAAACTAGGTCATATTTTGAAATTGTGCAGAGCTAAAGAAAATCCCAAAGAATAGAAAGAAGAAATGTCACCAATTTTTATTCTAGCAGTCATGTCATAATTGCAAGGCATAAAAACATATAATACAACTAAAGATAACTAAAAACAACTTAAAACAAAATTATATTAGGAAAATAAGTACCGTAGTTAACTTTTGTTTCTTCGCTTGTTCCCGCTCCAGAATTAAACGGGGAGAGGAGCTGACTTACGACTACAAGTTTCCGATTGAAGAGGTCAAGATTCCCTGCTCCTGCGGTTCTAGAAGATGTCGCAAGTATCTCAACTGATGTGCCGGCTGTCACCACAAACCTCTCTACTCTTCCATGAACAAAATAAAAAACCCTTCACTGTGTTTGCGGAGAAATATGCAAGAAAGGACTGATGTTATAAACCTTTACACTCCGCCTAGGAGGGGAGCGCGGTGGTCCAGGGGTAGAACATCGGCTTCCGACGCCAAAGGTACCGAGTTCGAATCCTGGCTGTTGCGTTCCCTACTGGTTGGGTCGGTGTCAGTATAATGTGACCGGCTGAGACAGGAGTCATGGTATCCCCGCCCTGTCTCGTGTGTGGCAGCACATAAAATTGTCAGACGTCCGTCTTGGGGCCCGTCCACAATATAGCCTGAATAGTGCTGCTGTTGGACGTTAAACTAACCCAACCCAACCCAACCCGCCTAGGAGGATTTTTTTTTTAAAGTCTCTCCAATCTTCAAAGACGATCACTGTTCTGTCCTGCTAGTGAAATCTGCTTGATGAGAGATGAACAATCCTTCACCTTGCTACCAATGCAATTTGACATTTTGTTATTTATTGGGGACGTTTTTAGTAACTCCACCTGAGAGTGCTATGCCTGGATAGATTTTTGGTACGGTGCGTCTAAATACTGTGAAGGAGGTGAGAATTTCACGGACCCTTGCTGAAGGCCCGCTGCAGTTTGGCATTTATACAAGTGTCTTGTGGGATCCGCCCAAAGTCGTTGCAATGAGATCCTGCTGGAACAATGCCTTTTTAATGGCTAGAGATGGAGCTGAGACTTAACTTCTATGACATTCAACAACCAAGACGCTGTAGGTGTAATATTGCCTGCAGCTGTTTGGTTTTTAAAATGGCTACAGTCTTTGGGTGCATTACATCTGTACCTGTATGTATGACTACTGTTGACACCCTCACCATTTAAGCTCTCTGCATAATGAACTTATGTGCTTTTGTCATTTGATCAACCACTACCGACAGTTATTTTTTTTGAAACCCAGAAACTCAATTGCATTTTAAATATGGTTGATACCAATTGCCAGCTATCTCTGGTTCCAATAAATCTGTAGTTCCAGTGTTGTAACTTAGATCATCCTTGCACTGGGTATGTATCTTTCAAGTTGTTAGCATAAGGATACCTTTGACTGCTCTCAATGCTGTAGAAGACATCTTCCAGGAAGATGTTAATAAACGTCCGCTTATGTTGAAAAAAGTCTAGTTTTATGCCATTTTGATTAGACTTAGGGATTTCTTAAACTCAAGGACTAATAAAGTGAAAAGCATAATAATGAATGTAATTCTTCTAAATAACTCTTTTTTTCCTAGATTAATTATATTTTCAAATTCGATATACTTTAAACTTGAAGTTCCAAGTTACAAAATAAAAAGATGAAAAAAAACTGTAGGTTTACATTTACCTTAAAACTAAGATTTAGATATGTGAATATCTTTTCTCAAATATTGACACAGTATTAGACTGTCACAACAGTCTTTATGATGCAATGGTATCATAACTTTTTTTAAAGTACACCACGTACATTGTTTTGACTCCTTTGTACTACTGCCTTCTAGAGATTTAATCAACATCCCTAAGTGGATCATCAGGGGACATGCCTGAAAAATGTCTACTGTAAAAAAAAAAGTTTTGTCAATAATAATATTAGTATTAATAGTAGTAGTAGTAATAATAATAATAATAATAATAATAATAATAATTTACAATAATAATAATAATAATAATAATAATTTGCTGTCACCTTCAGATTTAAGCACATAATATGGCTCTAACTCAGACGTCCGTCTTGGGGCCCGTCCACAATATAGCCTATATAGTGCTGCTGTTGGACGTTAAACCAACCAACCAACCTCTTTACATTGGTGAGGCGTCTGTGTCACCCTTGCTTTACTGATAGGAATATCGTAGTTGGGTGGGATGTTACGGTCACTTCCATTCCCAAAAATTACGTTTTCGAAATGACTGGTCAGTTTCATTAAAACATTTTGGCTATAATTCTGGTCTGATCATATGTTCAAACTAATCAAAGAACTGATATATTCCAAGTACCAGTATTTTAAAACAAATGAAAAAAATGGCCCCTGGGGTACAAAAATTACCCCTGGGGTGCCAAAGTCCATCCCCCATATATGGATAGGGTTAAACAAGCAAGACCACAAACAAGAACAACAACACATTTGCATGAATGCACACCTTTAATGATATATTTTCTTTATGTATCTGACATTTTAACTTCGTTGCGTCCAAACAGAAATTACATAATTGTGGAATTTATCAGTTGTGTAAATAAGTGAGGGTTAATTCTAATTCCATTAAAAAGCAGATTGTGCTTGTAATAATGAAATAGGAATTGCCAGTATTAATGGATTAGGAATTTCTCATTATAAATAATGAAACAAGAACTAACTTGTGTCAAACATTATACGGCTACTTAGTATGTGTCACCCAATGATTACATGATGACTGATTCCCTGAAACCCAGCCAATACTGTTCATATTTTGACCTTTCAAGAACGTTCAATTTGCATAAATGATCTTCTTATGAACCGATCTTGATGAAAGTAAAGATCGAAGCGAATTAATCAATTCTCTGCCTTTCTAGAATTCAGCCCGGTAATTATGCATAGCCACACTACCTGTATTATTTGGTTACAGTGTGAGTGACTTAATCTCAAATGGAAAATATACGCCGAGGGGTACGGGGTATGTTTTCACTGTGTGAGAAGTATACACGAATGGTAATGAGGGTAGAAAACACTCTGTTGGAAATGTATGCGAATGGTAAGGGAAGGGTCCACTGATATGTTGTAAAACAAGTTTAACAGTTATATCTGATTAATGACAGATAATGCTAAAAAAGGTATGGAATAACTGGATTGGGATATCCTCAATATGTGTTAAAATACATGCATGTGTATTCTAGCAAGTGAAGGGATTAGCATTTGCAATAATATGTGCATATTATTATATTGAATATTGAGAAGTGGCAAGAGCTATGTTTTCTTAGCCACATTGTGACATATTTTGTTAAGTTTGTTCAAATTTTTTCATATTCATATTATTTGAACCACAAAGAACATTTTTAATCTTTATCACAACAAATCCATTAATACTTTTTGTTATCAAAATTTGGTCAAAATGTTTCTGTGAATATTTGAAAACCCATGTGCACTAGTACTTGTTAAGCTGGAGAAAGGGAGGGGGGGGGGGGGGGGGGGAGTTTGCACTAGTACTTGTTAAGCTGGAGAAAGGGAGGGGGGTCATTGTGAATATTAAAACTTGTACAAAAAAAAGTCCTTTTCTGCTGCCACAAATGCATGTTTAAACTGCCATTTCACAATTTTAAATTTTTTACTCTGCTATTAACTTTGTGTTATCTCATTGAATTTGATGGGAGATTATTGCACAATTTATGTGTTCATATTGTGTGGAGTTTGTACAAATATTAATACAATTTTAACATTTTATGTAGATTTATTTAAAGCTATAAATTCGGCTGAGTGTTGAAAGTTCTTTCTATGAGAGAAGCTCCTGTGTTCAAATCCTAACCATGCCACGTGGTTCCCTAGGGCTTGAGTTGGAATAACACGAGTCCTGTAATTCAGGCTTGGTCTCTGTGTGGCAACATGTTAAACTGGTCTGGCCCAACTCTTGGGAAGACAATGTCCATTTTCAGCAAACACAGTGGGATCAGCAATGTCCATTTTCAGAAACTACAGTGGAATCAGCTGAAGATAAACCTCTTGTGGTACTTTTGATCAGCAATGTCCATTTTCAGAAACTACAGTGGGATCAGTAATGTCATTTTCAGAAACTACAGTGGGATCAGCAATGTCCATTTTCAGAAACTATAGTGGGATCAGCAATGTCCATTTCAGAAACTACAGTGGGATCAGCAATTTCCATTTTCAGAAACTATAGTGGGATCAGCTTAAGATAAACATCTTGTGGTACATTTTAAAGTTGTTTTTTTTTTAAATCCCAGCTTTGTGTTAAAACAGTTTAAAGTTCAAAAGAATAAAGGGAATTGATGCTCCAGAAACAGCTTATAATATAAATAATAATGCCGGGTTTATCTGAAGTGGATTCCACAGTTTGTCGCTGCAGAACTGCCTTGTTCCATGTCCGTATTTCCTATGGAGAACAAAGCAGTTCTGAGCTGATGAGTTGCTGACAATGGACCTTGAGAAATGTGCAAAACAACAAATTCCCAAATGGGTATAAGTGATTTCACAGTGGAAGTCCCCAACACCATGGCAGTTTTATTGAAAGTCCATTATTATGTAATGCTCACCATTGAAACAATAAAACATAAAACATAGCCTTTTTGGATTTGTTGAAATCCTGCCAGATTGGATCAACTTTGGAATTTTTGTGTGTGTTAAAATTAGAATTGTACCGGTATCTTTAGAAATAGCCTCTAATTTTTTGTTTGTTTGTTTGTTCTGTTTTTATATTCAGTGCAACATTTTTGGTCATTGACTTAGGAAAAGAAATTCTCCTTTGGTTCAATGTGAAAATACTTGCCATATGATAAATCTATGCCAGTTAAAGTTATGTATGATTACATAAAGAAATGTGCAGCTTATAGCTCAATTACATACAATTTTATCTCAAAAAGCAGTGCATGTGGCTTGGAACATCAAATAGAACTATTCAACTTTACTGAAGCTGATTTACAAGTAACATAAGTGATAAACTATTGTAAAAACATGGAGAATTTTGGTAAAGAAGTCCCATAAAAAGATAACCTACAGCTAAGTGAAGATTCACTTGCTGTATATAAACTATATAACTGAGGCCCCAGTTGTTGTTGTTTTTTTTTTTAGAGAACACTCATTGTTAAAACTCAACAAAGTCACACACAGTATTGGCCAGAAATGATCATGAAATCACACTATTTTTTTTTTTTTTTTTTTTTTTTTTTTTGTGGGGGGGGGGGGGGGGGGGTTCCCAGATTCGTATCTTTTAAACCCAATAAAGATAGAATTAAAAAAAATTTGCAGTTTTGAAAACCTCCAGCTTTTTATCTTCTTCAAATAAAACTCTTAATTTCACAATGTGACTATTCAGTTAATATAACCATCATGGGATAAAAAAAAAAACCCATATACTGTCAGCGAGAGGGTTATCTAGATACTTCTACCTATGTAATTTATGAAAATAGGATATTGCTTTTGTTTGTGTAAGTTACAGACCATCTTTGATTCATACAAAAAACTTGTCTTGATGGGTTTTTTTTTTTTTAATTCCATTATTGTGTTGGATTGTTTTTTTTTGTTTTTTTTAATGTTACATGAAAATTTGAAAATCTGGTTGTTTTTTTTATTTCCTTTTAAATTTTGCTCATGGAAACTAGGAATTTCGAGCCACAGAAATGTTGTTATACGTTAACTCTCTCAAGACGAACACAAAACTATCATAGTTTTTATTTTAAAATGATGTTACAATTCCGCCCTTTCATGTTGCTTTGTTTCATGAATTGGATTGTTAATGAAAGTTTGTTTCTTCTTAGACACTTTGTAACAATGCGTGCAAGATTTTCATGTGAAATATTATATAGTTTTGTAATTCCGGTTTGTTGTAGATACCAATGTAAAAAAAAATGTTTTAACCATTTGATTTAATTTGTTTGTACTTTACTATCTATTCATGAAAAACAATTAGTTTTTGCTCTACAAAGTTGCTATATGTTATTGATTACAAAATTGAATAAATTTAATTGTGTTAGAATTTTGTGTGTGTGTGTTGTTGTTTTTTTGTTGTTGTTTTTTTGTTTTTGTTTTTTTAAGTTCTTACAAGACTCTAGTATCAAATGTTTTAAACATTCAAACAAAATATATAAAACTTGTTTTCATATAGGCTACTACAAAAAAGTGCTTCAGAATCAAACATTTAAAAAACGTAGAAAAGTAAAACTGTAAGCTTTTTATTTCCAAAAGAACCCACAAGTGAACAGTGAATTAAAACAGTAAGATTTTGAACATTTTTAAACCATAGAACATTGAAATTAAAGATAAGAAGGTTTTAACTGCATAAAAACTCCATACTAAGAAAGACTAGATTGAGTCAGAACGTCAAATAGTATAGTAATTCTCTCTTTATCTCCCTCTCTCCCCCCCTCTCTCTCTCTCTCTCCCCCTCTCTCTCTCTCTCCATTTCTCTCTCCCTCTCTCTCTCCCCCTTTCTCTCTCCCTCCCTCTAGTAGCCTCTGCTTCTAAACCGTGTGAGCAAGTGCGACCTAGAGCCTGCCATCGGGTGGACAATTGCGGAGCCCCTATGGATCTCTCTCTCTCCCTCTCCCTCTCTCTCTCCCCCCTCTCCCTCTAGTAGTCCCTGCCCCTGAAGCTTGTGAGCGAGTGCGACCTTGACACGACCAACCCGGCTATCCGGCAGATTCACTCAGTAGCGAGCCTCTATGGATCACTCTCTGTCTCTGTCTCTCTCTCTCTCTCTCTCTCTCTCTCTCTCTCCCCCCCTAGTAGTCCCTGCCCCTGAAGCGTGTGAGCGAGTGCGACCTTGACACAGCTGGTCCTGACTCCCCGGCAGACTCACTGAGCAGCGAGCCCCTAGCGCTGGAATTCGCCGTGCCGCCCTCCTGGCCCGGCCAGTGCCACTCCTGCCTGAGGTTGTAGGCCAAGGTCCGGCGCTGCTCGGCCAGCAGCGCGTAGATGGTCATGGCCACGCCCACCACGGAGCACACGGACAGGATCAGGTTGAGCACTGAGGTGGCGCTGTCTGGGGTCGGAGGGATCGAAGACGGTAGACGTTAACCAAAACACACTAGGCGTTAACCAAGGCACGGTACGTTAACCAAGACACTGTAGACGTTAACCAAGACACAGTAGACGTTAACCAAGACACGGTAGACTTGAACAAAGACAGTAGACGTTAAATAAGACACAGTACTAGGCGTTAACCAAGGCACGGTAGACGTTAACCAAGGCACGGTAGACGTTAACCAAGGCACGGTAGACGTTAACCAAGACGGTAGACGTTAACCAAGACAGTAGACGTTAACCAAGACAGTAGACGTTAACCAAGACACAGTAGACGTTAACCAAGGCACGGTAGACGTTAACCAAGACACGGTAGACGTTAACCAAGGCACGATACGTTAACCAAGGCACGGTAGACGTTAACCAAGGCACGGTACGTTAACCAAGGCACTGTAGACGTTAACCAAGATACGGTACGTTAACCAAGACACTAGACGTTAACCAAAACACAGTAGACGTTAACCAAGACACGGTAGACCTTAACCCAGACACGG
>RQTK01000374.1:116069-123876 GCA_003991915.1 Elysia chlorotica | reverse complement strand
TATTATTATTATTTTAATTTTACTATTATCCTTATTTATTATGAATATTTTTATAAATATTATCTTTTATTATTTTTTTAATAAGATAATTATTATTTCCAGAAGGAGCTGCTGAACCCGAATTCCAAAGTGTGGAATCGCGTTCGGTGAAGATTTGAATTTTTTACATAAGTTGGGTGGAAAACAGGGTGAAAAGCAGGATTGTCAGGATGAGATTTTAGATTGACTGCATATTTTAAGGATAGTTTGTCTCTTCTTTCTTACAAGGATGGTTTGTCTGCAGCTACGTAAAGGCTTTCTACTGGCGTGGTACGAAAGGCCCCGAGGCTGGGACGCAGTCCTCGGTTGTGTATAGTGTCTAGCATTTTACTATAGTATAAGACTGTCTGGCAGAGTCATACACTTACTGCCATAGTCGAGTTTAGATCGTATCAGAGAGTTGCAGAGTTAGAGGAGGGACTCTCTATCTGCTCCCCATTCTGTCCCGGATAAAGTTATGAGATTGAGTGCTTTTTGACATATTTTCTTCAGATTTTTCAGGTTGGGGATAAAAGATAGCTTTTTATTTTTAATATAGCGTTTAAAAATGTGGCTTCTTCTTCAACAGGAATATGCTTTCTGGTGTGATGTCTATAATTACAACACTTGTAAGATGTGCGCCCCAAAAATATAAGATGTGAAATCAAAGCAATGTCCCAGATTTTTGAAACTCTTTCTTTCATTAAGCAACATCCTATTATTATCTAATTGAAAACTAATAACAAACGCAAACAAGAACGCACATTTTTTATGAAAGATTGTTGTGAGAGAAGACGTATATACTTGAAAAATTATGTTAAAAGGGATGTAATCTTTTTAATAAGTACCTTTCCAAACTTTTTCATTTGATACTATATTCAAAGGCATGTATAAATCTCCACCATCAGTTTGACACGTCTGTCTTGCTTCCGCCCAGGGTTTTTTTTCTTCAAATAATTTGATGCATGTCCCCGTCTCTTTGAAGCCTGTATAACCTCCATAGCACTGCGAAACTTAAGGCGATGAGATTGTTAGCTAACAGTGTTCAGTTCAGTTTTTCACATCCACATAGTTTCTATAATAAGGTACATCATAAATAATACATCATACATTTATAATACCTCAAAAACTGTGGCAATTTAAGCATTATTACTGTATTGAGTTACTTCTTTTGACAAGCAGTTATTAAACAATATATGCTAACTAAGATGGCGTGAGTGAGTGCGTGATTGAGTGAGTGAGTTTGCTTTACGGCACGTCAGCACGGTAACGGCTATGTTGTGCCCATGATGTCCTAAGGGCGACCACAGGGTGAAAGCCGAAAGCTGATGAGCGCCGATCAGAGTAAGAATTCCCCTATAATAATCAACTAGCCCTACAGAGTCACCGCTCCCTGTGAACGCTGATAAGTGGGCTTCGGTAGCGTCGGCTTTATACGTAAGAATGGAGAAACAATTCTTATCGACGCCGAAAACATAAGAAAGGCTTACCGTCACCATCGTCATCGGATGTGTGACGTCACGGGCTGGACTAGGGCGATTTTTTAAATGGACATTGCGGAGCGTGGGCTTTACATAGAACAAAACTGATTAGATTTTTGAAATCAGCGTAAAAAAATTAAGGAGACGTCGCTGACAGATTTTGATTTTGAACTATAATTTAAAAAATAATGTATTGTGGGCATTTAATTTTCATTATTTTAATTTTAGTTAATTTAAATCCCATAAATAATTTTTTACTGCATGTATTTGTATTGTACCTTCGCGCGGTTATGCAATCATTGATCAATGATCATTCATTTAGACTCTTGTCTAGTAATGTCTACACGCTAGGTCCACGCTTCTGTGTAGATCTACATGTTGAATTAACCTTGCATATTAGAATTGAAGTTTCATACTGAATTAGTGCAGTATTTTTCATCAGATGAGGACGAAGACGCCATTTTATGATTATAACGCACTAGTTACAGACGATACAGTAGGCTAATAATTTTGCCTAGCCGCCACACACATGATCAGCGCCTAGGCGTCTACCCTGTGTGGTTCACACCAAGCTGATCGGCGCGGATTTCAAGTTCCTTAAAGCGTCGAAAAATTCAAGCTTCACTCTGTAGCCGGCCCTAAGTCAGTTAATGCAATATACTAGTAGCAACGGTGTTTCCTTATCTCTTTGAGTGGTAAAAGCATAAACATTGTGCGTAAAAGGCTTGTTTAAAAGTGAAGGGTATGTACAGTTGTCTAAAAGATACATGTGTAGGATTATCACAGTTAAATTTTATTATATACACCAATGTCCTTCAGGTACCTTATTAGACGCTGAGGACCAACATAAGTAAATATTATGCCTCTAGATGCTTGGAAGCCAGGTACAAGTTTCTTTCCTGGTAAAAAATCGGACAATCAACCAGAATGTGACTAATGGACAATTGACAGTTGCAGGTATGACATAGTGGAGGCTCTTTACCTCTCAGTAGAAAAGCGTAAATAAGATGAGAATGTCCAAGTCGGACTCGATTGAGTGCCACTTAGTCTCGTCGTCTTGCCTGAGAGATTCCTGGCCAGTGATCTAAATGTGGTTGGACAGAGTGCAATTTGTTGGTTGTCATAGTTCCATCGTGCCTTCCAGTTTTCCTTTATAAACGTGTGTATAATTAGCTTAACATCAAATGCGGGTATTTGCAACTGAGTAGGTTCAAGTTCAAGCCCAAATTTGGCGAGTTCGTCAGCCATTTCAATACCTTCTATACCGACATGGCTGGGAACCCAGCAGAGAACAATTCTCTTACCACCCGTCTGAATTTCGTGAGTACGCTCTAGCACCTTGAGAATCTTAGGATTTCTGGGGTTTGCCTCCCCCACCGTTTTCAACAACGTGAGCGAGTCAGAGAGGATTAAAAATGTGTCTTTTCTTAAGCTAGAGACAGTGTCGAGTGCCATGCATAGGGACACTTCCTCCTCAGTAAATATGGACACCTTCGCATTCACCCCGCAGCATTTATCTGCTGAGGATGAGTGGCAGGCAGTTCCGACACAGGTCTCATCTTTAGACCCGTCAGTGAAAAGTAGATAGTGATTAGAATGGTGTTCTATGTTTTGTTAAAATATTTATTTTTCTCTATATACCTCTTGAGGTTTTTTCTCTTTCTGGAGAACTGCCAGATCAAGAATGCTTTCTGGTCTTTCCAGCGTACAGGGAGGGATTTCCGAAAATTATTCTTCTTGAATAGAGTTAGTGTCTATGTCGATTTTTAGAAGGAGCTGCTGAACCCGAATTCCAAAGGGTGAAATAGGTGACACAGAAAACAAAGACTGCCAGTCAAGTTTCAATTTATCTAACCAGTTTCTCCCAAGTAGAGGTGGTCCATTCACTTTCACCACTTTAAGAGGTAGGTCTAACTGTTGGCCACTTGTACTTCACAGATTCCATGAACTCTCATAGAATCGGAACTGGTTGACCTGCGTAGTTTTGAAGCATTTTGGTGGATGGTGCAAGTAGAACAGCTATGTGTTGGTCAAAATCACGTTGGGTCATTACTGCCAATGATGCTGGTGTGTCAATCTGTAACTAAACAGGACGATTGATACGCAGATGGGTGGACTTTTCTTCGTTGAATTAGAGATCGAGAAAAGATGGAAGTTTGGTTCTTCTAGGCTGGACTCACTGCCATTCTCTGGGTTAGAAACGAAATGATTCCTGTGCCGATGTTGTATATTGCTGTGTCTGTCACCAGGATTTGGTTTTGCAGGGTTCGTAAAGAAACACGCTTTGGCGATGTGCCCTTGTTTGTTACACTTGTAATTGTAACATGTTGACGACTTAAACTTACATTGTGCTGACAATGGCAACGGGTGCATTGTTCGGTGTATCATTTAACATATGTAGGTCTATGTTTAGATGCAAAGTTGGGTGTGTTGGTAGATCTAGTTGAATTACCCACAATGCTTTTACCATGACCATGAGGAAAATCTGGAGGCTTTCGCTGTAAGGCGTTAACTGATCCTGTCTCTCTGGCTAGGGCTTGGGCGCCCTATGCACTTTGCTGAATGGGCATTGCCAGCTTAACAGCTTTGTCCAGCGCAATGTTAGTTTCTAGCAAAAGTTTTCGTTATGAAATTCTTCACAGTCTCCCGGGAAGTGTATCACCGAAGTCACAATATTCCCTTGGATTATGTAATGCGGCAACATACTAAACAAGGCATGAAGTGCAAGAGAAAAAAAAACACTTCGAGCCAATAAAGATCTAGACTTCATAATGTTGAGCATAACAGTGGTGAAACTAAATATATTCTCTAAAAATGCATAATTTACTTAACAAGGCACAGCAAGAGAAATCACCCTGTGATTGAAAGTCAATGAAAACACAGTAAAATTTCTAATAGACACATGTGCTAACAATAACTTTATCAATAAGAAATGTCAGGAAAACGGACATGCAGCCGTCAAGGGTGAATAGGGATTGCTCTACTTCAAGAAGGTAGACCTATAGAATATGCTTCGAAAGCGATGATAGAAAGTCAACAGAAGTGGGCTTAAATAGAGAATGAGCTACTTGCTGTTGTTGACTTTAAAAATTTGACCAGTTAACGCACGGTAATCATATCATACTGGAAAAAATATCACAACCCATTGAAGAATATCTTGAATAAACAATTGAGTCATGTGCCCAACAAATTGCAGAACGTAATGATACGACGTCGTATGAGCAAGTATGATACAGAATTTAAACTATGTTCAAGGCTCAGAGCTCGAACACTCTCAGTCCAGCTGTAAGTGATTACAATAATGTTCAAGAGGCCGTGGACAGTGTAATCAATCACATTAAAATAAGAGACTCATTCCTGGTATTAACTAGGAACCACACAGAACAGGATTTTGTAATGCAATAAATAAAAAATAAAAACATGCATTATGAATGGATGGCCATTTGCCAAAGCCATCAAAAACGTAAACCTTTCTACAATGAAAAAGATCGTGTGGTGAAAGTGTGTCATGATTATGTTATGAGTTATGTTAGGTTTGTCTAGATGCTTCAGCCTAGAGAAGTGTGATGTGAGTTGTGTTTCAGGGCGTGTAGATTTAGTCAGTCTAGGGTTGTCTTTTGTCTTAAGTGGATCAACATCTACCTTGGGATACAGGAATGCCTTGGCTGCTCATAGAGCATAGATCTAGACCTTTACTTCTCTTACTACTTCTGCTGCTACTTCTAGTGCTCTCGGCGCCTGAACACAACAATTGTATAACTTGCGAAAAAGGACTTTTTATAAAAAGGAATCGTGTCACAATTCCTAGAAGTTTGGATATGACTCCATGATAATAAAAACCAGACTTAATGTCTACTGGTCTGGAACAAATCAAGAACTTAATACGAACTGTGAAACTTGTAAAATGCATAAACTAGTGAATATAAAAGAACCAATAGAGCAACACACAGATGGACAATCGCCATGGGAGAAAATTGGAATTGATTTCTCTCAACTGGTGAGACGCAAAAACTACATTGTTATTTTGAATAATTATTTGAACTTCATTGAAATCGAACATTGTGATGAGCAAAACAACAAATTACATAATTTCAAAAATGAAAAACCAGTTTGCGAGAATGGTTCACCTAAAGAACTGACCACAGATGAGTGTGGTCCACAGCCAATTTTTTTAATAATTTAAACAGTTCACAAATGAGTGGAACATAATCCAAAGCACGTCTTCACCACATTATCATCTATCAAAAATGGTAAGGCCGAAGTAGCAGCGAAGGCAATGAATAGATTAATGAAAAAAAACATGCACAAGGCGACATTTGAAAGGTTTTGTTGGAACACTCCGAGACAGGACACGAATACTAACCTCAGCCCGCCAGAGATGTTTTTTCGGAGAAGCACAAGATCCATTTTACCTAAAAAATACGCGACAACAAAGATAGCAAAAACTAAACATCTTAAGAAAGAGCTCAAAGACAACTAACTGCGCAAAAAGTTTTTCCACAAAACTGCAAAGCATCTTCCCAAACTATATATTTTCTACCATTCGACCAAGATGACACGTGAAGGCAAAAACCACTAGACACAATGGGGATTTTACACGTCGGGCCCAAAAATTTGAGTAGCTGATATATAGAAATAATATGTGTACATCTACTGGTTCTTTAAGATGATCTTCGGATCTACTGTTGTATTGATAAATAGGAAAACCCTCAAAAACAGTTACAAATCAAGATTAGACCTAGATTTCTAGATGTAGATCTAGATCTAGACATAATCACATCTAATGGAAAAACTATTTTCTTGATCTAAAAAGTGCTGTTTAATTACCTGTCGTCTTGAAAACATAAAACATTATCAACGAAGATACGATCACTAAATCTAGATCTAATACGATGGTTTTCAGCGGAATCTCCATCTCATTTTCATAAAATCATCTGGTTGAAAAAGAAGACTTTATAAATCACTATGTGTCTAGATACATTATACTCAAATTTAGCTTTCAGTTTCGGAATATCTCATTGAAGGACAGACCAATGACATCTCTAAAAAGTTGTTACGTCACATCGTCAAGAGCTGAAAAAAGTGTCCATTCAAATAAAACCTTTATCATGGAAATTTTATAAAGAGACAAAGAAATTCTGTGTTAAGGATAATCTTGCGCTTGTGCACATCCACGGTGCGGAAGTATTTTGTGACTCTCTGAAATCACCGCTTTATGTTTATGATACGTGATTTTATTATAGTAATTTATTATTGGAACTGTTGTGAACTTGTCTTATTTCCAAGAATAACTTGTTAGCGCTATACAGAAGCTGAACATTCGCCTTAATTCACTGGAATCTAAAATAGACAATCCGTTTGATGTGCAATCGATACCTAGATTTATTTCGAAGGCCGAGAAAAGTGAAAGAAGTTTAATCCCCCCACCCCCCCCACATTTTGTCTTCTCCGCTAACGTTCCCCCAACCCAACCGCCCATTTTGTCTTCTCCGCTAACGTTAATATTATTGATACTTTTTGACAAATGAACATAGAATGCCGCAGAGATAAGCTCTCAAAAGTATCCCTTCCTTCAACTTTATTAATCAATGATTCCTCGACTTGAATGAAACATTAATGTCTTTAGGCTTCAAAGCCCATCTGCAAAACCTCCCGTTCCGCTGAAAGCAGTCTCAAACTGCTGGCTTCTCTTTTACAGCCTAATTATGATGGAATGATTACCTAGCCGAAGGGGATCTGGCCGACTTCTACTCTATTTTTTCCTCTCAGACCCAATACAATCTGAATAAGCCATGCTTGTGGTAAAGAATAGCCATCTGTTTTCATCTGGTTCAGGCATCACAACTGGTTGAAGAGCAGTACATAATTATGGCCGTGCGTAAATGATACCCGTATGAATACCTGTGATCTCTAAAAGACTTCTGAGGGGGTAACCCCTAGGCTTCCAAAAATAGAGCCTTATTTCTATATTAATTTTAGTCAAATGGGTGCGACTTCCAATCAGTCAAAGGCAAAATCTTTACAAAGTTCAAATAATTATGGGAAGATCACACTCCTTGTTTCTAAGCCTAAACGAAAAAGAAAAAAAGGAAATAAGAGAGAGAGAGAGAGAGTAAAAGGGAGAGAGAGAACGAGAAGGGATTGCAGGTCTACTCTATTCCTCAGTGTCATTAACCTTTACCAAAAATTAGTAAACGGGTAGATCTTACACCTTTTATCCCTTCATTCTCTCCCATCTATACCTGGCTAAATCTGTTGAAACTTCCTTTAAAACAGCAAATTTTCTCTTGAGAAAGGAAATATTTTAA
>RQTK01000374.1:101069-113569 GCA_003991915.1 Elysia chlorotica | reverse complement strand
TCTTCTGGGGGGCGCGGTGGTCCAGGGGTAAAACATCGGCTTCCGACGCAAAAGGTCCCAAGTTCAAATCCTGACTGTTGCGTTCACTACTGGTTGGGTCGGTGTCAGTATAATGTGACCCGCTGAGACAGGAGTCATGGTATCCCCACCGTGTCTCGTGTGTGGCAGCACATATTATTGTCAGACGTCCGTCTTGGGGTCCGTCCACAATATAGCCTATATAGTGCTGCTGTTGGACGTTAAACCAACCCAACAACAACAACAACAACAACAACAACAACAACAACACCTTCTTCTTCTTCTTCTTCTTCTTCTTCTTCTTCTTCTTCTTCTTCTTCTTCTTCTTCTTCTTCTTCTTCTTCTTCTTCTTCTTCTTCTTCTTCTTCTTCTTCTTCTTCTTCTTTTTCTTCTTCTTCTTCTTCTTTCTCTTATTTTTCTTTTTCGTTTTCATTTTCTTCTTTTTTATTTCTTCTTGTTTTTTAACCATCTTTACCTATCCTTTAAAAGGAATTTAAATTGCGTTTTTGTTTTACTTACGCGTATCACATTTTGAACGGCCATTTCATTTCCTTCTATACCGACGTGGCTGGGTACCCAGCAGAGAGAAATTTTCTTACCATTGCTCTGCATTTCATGAAAATGTTCTAGCACTTTGAGAATCTTAGGATTTCTGGGGTTTGCCTCCCCCACCGCTCTCACCAAAGAGAGCGAGTCAGAGAGGATTAAAATGTGTCTTTTCTTAAGGTAGAGATAGTGTCGAGTGCCATGCACAGGGCCACTGCCTCCTCAGTAAATATGGACGCTTTTGCAATCACCCCGCAGCTTTTATTTACTGAGGATGAGTGGCAGGCAGTTCTGACACAGGTCTCATCTTTAGACACGTCAGTGAAAAGTAGATAGTGATCGGAAACTTTTCTCTATACACTTCTTGCGGGGTTTTGTCTTTATGGAGAGCTGAAGACAACTAAAGACCATTGGATCAGCTGACTTTCAAACGGGACATTGTGACAGTTTACCTCACGAAGTACAAACAAGATCGTAAATTGGGCAGATAATTTTAATAGCATTTAATAGATATCTGTGGGACAGGCCAATCTCTGGTAAAGGGTTGTTTGTTAGACAAGAGAACTCCACCGAGGTGAGACCTAATGGTGTAAACCATCATTTGAGTACAGGCCCGACGCAACGGAGAGGCGGGCAGTGCGAAAAATAACAACAAAGATGATTTGTCCAAAGTGCAATGTGCCAGTGCATGTTAAATGATACGAATCGTTCCACTCACGCTAGCGCTCATTTGCGTCCAAAGTTAAAAAAAAAAGCTGACCTTCTTTGAATTTTATAAAAAGGATTTCTGCTGATATATTATATATATTTAATACACACACACACACACACATATATACATATATATATATATAATTGTGTGGGTGTGGGGGTGTTTATATTTTAGATTACTTTTTAACGGTTATATGTCAAAACATAACATTTTAGGTTGATATTCACAAAAGAACGCCGTTACGATCAATATATAAATACTAGCTAGAAACCCATGAAATTCGTGAGGACTGAAGGATGGACTAAACAAAAGCACAACAGCTAAATTTAAACTGTGCTGAACTCAAAAATGTGTCTCTAACTTTAGGAACTTAAAAAATATGTTTGCTTGAAGAGATTGCATTAATTTTAAGTAGGCTCAATAATTTATACACAGAATTAAGAATTAAGCAAGCGTTCTAAGAAAAACGGTGCATTTGCGCATTAACATTTGCGAACGCACTTAGAAAATAAAAAGAATCAATATTTATAGCACTTTCGTTTTGTTTGTTGTTCAAGGAAGGCAGGAAGAATTGTTGTGTCTGTTCGTTGTTTTTTAAATACATTTTTAGTTTTATTAATTCGTTGATTTTTGCTACAAATTTGATTAGGCTTTTGATGTTTTTAGTTTTATGACTCTAACATTCTCTGGCGCATTTGTAATTTTACTGTAAAATTTATGATTTTAGGGTGGAACGGTTTAGATTTGATTGCATTATCAAGTAAAAAAATGCATAATATCAAAAGTTAAAACAAAACATTACAGAAGAAACAACGGAAGTCAAGATTGTAATAAAAATAATTGATTTTTTTAATCATTTATAAAAGCATCTGTTTACAGTGTTATTTCTCCTCTAAACAATTTTTGCCAGATCTTAAAATATTTAAAATTAAAGAAAAAAACAAAACGACAGAACTTAAGTAATAGGTCCGCAAAAATAAGTTTAACAAAATTTAACCTTTATTATCGACTCCCTTAAAGTATTGTCTACATACACCTGATAAATTCGGTTATCTTTACTATGAAAAAAAAACCTAGCGTCTTGGAAAACAAACGGTCGAACACAAACCTTTCTATTATCAGTGGAAAAAGTACAGTTGAGTCTAATTTGAATGTTTTCGAATACCAGCATGTCATTGTGATAAAATCTATCTTACTCTATTTCTCTCTCTCTCTTCTTTTTCTTCTTCTTCTTCTTCTTCTTCTTCTTCTTCTTCTTCTTCTTCTTCTTCTTCTTCTTCTTCTTCTTCTTCTTCTTCTTCTTCTTCTTCTTCTTCTTCTTCTTCTTCTTCTTCTTCTTCTTCTTCTTCTTCTTCTTCTTCTTCTTCTTCTTCTTCTTCTTCTTCTTCTTCTTCTTCTTCTTCTTCTTCTTCTTCTTCTTCTTCTTCTTCTTTTTCCTTATCTTCTTCAACCTAAAGCTTCTTGCATTTTAACAATTCCTCTTTAATTTTCGGGACTACTTGGCGATGACTCGGCCACTTGGGTCATTACACTACCCTGACTTTCAGATTGCAAGGTATGCCCACTTGGTTTTTTTTCGTTTTCAGCGCTTTCAACGTTGTGCGATCCTTCGGTTTTTGCATCTTTGTCCTCGTTATTTTGTCCTTTGAAAACAAACCTAAAAAAGTAAAAGAAAATGTCGAAAAAAATTGGTTCATCGTTTAGCAAAATACCGTTTTCTAATAATGTATTATATATATATATACGGACATTTATTCCACACAATCTAGTATTTGACATAGAATTTCAAAATTAATTTGTAGAGTTTTAACAACATGTCAGTTGTTACATATTTCATAAGCGATTTCATGAGTTAGATATTTAAGCCAAGAGTAAATTTAACATTGTGGGTGACTAGTTATTTTCCAGAAACCCACGAGAAAGTAATATCTTTGACAAATTATTACATTTCCTACAGATTTCAAGTAGAAATAAAAACAAAATATTTTATCACTTTATTGCTAGATTTTGAGTTTAAACTTGACTAAGAAGTAAAAAATCTATTATTTCTGCGAAATACGATAATTGGGTTTAAGACTAAGGATAACCATGAATACGTACAGCAGAGCAGACAAACCCAGCGCAATGATCACAAGCAGAATACCGAAGTATATACCGTATCCACTATCTGATTCAAACAAAATATAAAAAGAAAGAATACCAAATATTTATTAGGTCTTATAATGAATAGAACATCAAGAAAAGTCATGTAATACATTTCAATCTTAACTGGCTCTTTAGGGCACCCATGAAAAGGTTGGCGTATGTGGGCGCCATGCATGTTCCCATAGCCGTGACATGTATCTCTATGTATGTGTTGTTCGTGAATGTGTAGGTGATAGATGAGTTAGATGATATCCCAGAGGAAGGATGGGGATGGTGTAGTGTCTACCCCTCTGCCCTCCCTCAGCGCCGCGTGGCATACGTCTTTACCTTCCTCGTGTGGGATATTAGTGTAAAACACGCTGACATCCATTGTAACTAGGAGGTTATCTGGAGAAAAGGGCCTTAACATGTTGATGTTTTGGATTTTGTGAAGAAAATATATATTATCCTGGACATATGAGAGTAACTGTCTGACCAGATCCTTCTTGTGAAAATCCACAAAATGAGATATAATTTCAGTGAGGCACCCATTCCCGCTTATGATGGGCCTCCCAGGGTTCACTTCTTTGTGGAATTCAGGGAGGATATAAAACCTCATCGGGATAGGGTGGGGCACAAGGAGCGCTTTGCCTCTCTTTCAGTATCAATTTCCTTATGTCTGACTCATTTATCATTAATATTACTTATCTCCTTAATGTGCCCACTTTTGGGAGCTGAGGTCCCAGTTATGTACGCTTAGAGTCAAGCTCCAGATAGTATGAGTCATTGTTGAGTTGCGTGCACTCATCAACATAGTCAGTGATATTCATAACTACGACAGCCACACCCTTGTCAGCTGGTTTGATGGTAATGTCATGGTTTTCTCGCAGCTATTAAAAACCTCTTTTCTCCTCGTTGCAGAGATCCTGTCTAGTCTGCATGATATCTTTATATACAAGCAGGGGCCGTATTCACGTTAAGGCCTAGGCCTAAAAGCCGGACGTTATTTACGTCTGAAATTTAGATTCTGATCTATTCATGAGAACTTTCTAGTACTAAATTTTTACTCAAGTTTTTACCCTCTCCGAGGCAGAACTAAGGGGTAAAATTTGGAGCAAGTCTATCTAAACCTTATAAAATACATTATAATTACTTCTTTGTTGTTTTAGTAAGATTTTTGTTGTTTTATAATTTGATTTTAACATTTCGTCACACCTATTAGTTAAATCGCGTATTTTTATCATTTTTCAAAGTTAAATCTACATTAGGAAAGTAGGTCAAATGAAAAATTAGAAAAAATATATATGTGTGCGCTGAGTTTTATAATATGACTTTGAGGTTGGGACAGAAGGGACAGAAGTTCAGGTTGTTTTAATGGAGTTGCGTTTGTGTTGGTGTGAGATTGTGTGAAGAGAGATTAATGACTGTGTGTTCGTTGATCAAGGAGCGTTGTGGTTGTCTAATGGGTACGTTTTTATATAAACCATGTTTGATAAGGCGCCTGTTTTAGCCTGATACTGTGTGCTGGTGTGAGTGATAGGGAATGAGTGGGTAAGGAGGTGGTGACATGAGGAACGCGTGAGTGTGATGTTGGTGGTGGATGAAGAAGGGTGGTTTGTTGGTGTGACTATTGTAAGGTTTAAGGCCTGGCTACACCAAACTAGTCCAAGCGTCGGTCGACATGAACATATGGTCTTGGTATAAACGCCCAATCAACACAGATGCCCGCCGAAGCACGGGATACCAGGATCAAAGGTCACCGGCCAGCGGGGATTCGCTCTTCGCACAGACATGCAAGCCTAGATTCTGGCTTGACCAGCTATCTAGTTCAAAGTGTGCCCAGCGGTAATGCGATTAGCTAAATTTTCAAATACTTCAAAAAACTAAGCTTTTTTCACATATAGTTTTTATTGGGACCTTATTTTATTACTATTTGAGGCTATATGTACTACTTGGATCTATACTTATGAAGGTATTCCGGAGAAAAGTGTGTTTAAAGTTTGAAATCAAGAGCTGGAAAACAATGGGGGTCGTCCAACACAGACTCTCACAGATCAAGTTTTGTCACCCTGTAGCAAAAGACAGATTTCGGTCCGTCTACGGAAGCTGTTATCCGTCGTACGACAGCCGGTGTATCACGAGGAACGAATAACCACTAAAAATGGATTTCTGCATATTGTCTGTGTCTGTCCGGGATGCATGTGAGTGAGTGAGTGAGTTTGTTTTACGGCACGCCAGAACGGTAACGGCTATGTTGTGCCCATGATATCCTAAGACAGTTAATGCATTTTACTAGTAGCAACGGTAATTCCTTTATCTCTCTCTCTCTCTGAGTAGTAAAAACAACAATTGTGCGTGAACAGTTTGGTTTGGTTCAATACAGTAGTTTAAAAGATCCATGTGTAGGACTATCACAGTTAAATTTTATTGTATACATCAATGTCCTTCAGGTACTTAAGTATGCGCTGAGGACTAACATAAGTAAATGTGCTCTTTAGTGGCTTGGAAGCCAGGTACTAATTTATTTCCTGGTAAAAAACCGGACAATGAACCAGAATGTGACTAATGGACATTTGACAGTTGCAGGTTTGACACAGTGGAGGTTCTTCCCCTCTCAGTAGAAAGACGGGATGCATGTATGAGTTGGTATAGTTGCACCTTTAGTGATATTAATGGTACTGGTACCTGCTGTTGTGGTAGTGCCTGGTGTGCTGGTGAAGTGCTGGACCCGTAACTGTCACAATTATTTTTCAACTTAACTACGCTAAGTTTATACCGTAACGGCTACGCTGAAATGGATGGTACGCAACTATTTTTACGACTCGCGTAGTTAGGTTTAGCTATGCTACGCTCGGCCAAAGTTTACTAGATTCACAAGATAACCCAGATACATGTAGAGCAGACCAGCAGAGTGTTAAAATCGAAAATCTGTATTAAAATCATCAAGTCAATTTTAAGCTCTAATTTATAGATCTCTCTAACTTAGACTCAAACTCAGAAACAATAGATTGTTAAACGGCATGTAAAGATCGAAATATTTCTATATAGATCCAAGTTTAAAAGGCCAGTTGGGATTCAACAAAAAATCAATCTCTTTATCTGTTTCTAGATGTATTGTTTTATGAATTTTAGTAGCTATAATAATAACGGATTAGAATCATTTTAGGCCTGTGACGGTAAAACCTGTGTAGATTCATAGGACTAGCTTACTGTGCTATGACAATGAGGTGAGTGAGTAATTGGGTGAGTTTGTTTTACGGCACCTCAGCTTAGTAGCAACGGTTACTCCTTTATTTCTCTGAGTAGTAAAAACTCTTTCTATCTGCTCCCCACTCTGTCCCGGATAAAGTTTTAATGAGATTGAGTGCTTTTTGACACTTTTACTAGAGATATTTCAGGTGGGGGATAAGAGATAGCTTTTTGTCAAATAAAACGCCTAAAAATTTGGCTTCTTCTTCAACAGGAATTCTTTGGCCGCGGCCGATGTAGAGATCAGGATCAGATTTTATGAGGAGAGAATTTGAAGCCGTTTGTGTCAGCCCATTTCTGAAGAGCGTTGAGCTGCAATTGGAGTTGCTGCTCTATGGTGGGAATTGAAGACGCTCTGTAGCAGACGACAAAATCGTCTACGTATAAAGCAGTTTACATTATTTCTTAAAGTCTTGGTTATTGAATTCTTTTTGTTCTAAGACCACACTGTAATTTGGATAAAAGATGGTTAATCTCCAAATGCCATGACAGTCGTCTGGCCACCATTTTGTCAAAGAGTTTGCAAAGGCAGCTTGTCAAGGCTATGGGTCGACAGGTAGGCGGTGCTAACCATTCTTTACACCCTTCCGAATGAGGGCCACGTTACCACACGGGCGATGAGAATGAGATAAAATGCACAGAAAACAGAAAACAAAACAAACGTGGCCCTAAATCTAAATTTACATTTGATCTTTTAAAAGAAATTATATAGCAATAAGCCATAACTAGTAAACAGCAACAACATAAAAGTATCGAAGCTGATCATCACGTACTTTGAGAGGTTATGTATTTTAAAATAAATGTATTTTTGTTGTTATTTTTAAAAATATTTGTAAATTTTACTGAGTCTTTTATATTTTGTATTTGCGAGTAATGTCACATAAACTCACATAGGCTGGATCTCCTGAAAGACCCTGCTAAAAGAACTCCTCAGCAGTTTCACTGATTATTATGTTTCCCGTTAAAATTACTTATCTAGCAACTCGTCGTCGTTCACACAGAAATTCAGATACCCTAACTTTTTCTGACATGCCAAATCCACCACATCTAGTAACACCTAAAAAAAAACTAAAAGTAAGACCGACTAAAAAACAAAACACAAAACATGTATATAATTTTTTTTTTAATCTTTAAACCTGCTTTGCTTCTTTTAATTCAAGGAAACACTGCTGGGCAGTCACAGAGAATCGTGATCACAACACATGATGATCATCATAATCTGAAGTGAAATGGAAACTTGATATATCTAGACTCTAGATTTACGTCTAAATCAAGGACATGCGGATTTTAATATATCTTGGTGCTATGTGCTTTACATAGTTACTACAATCTAGATTATATCTAGAATCCAAAGTATAGACTAGAGTACAGGTAGACCTAATAGAATCAAAATCCAAAAAAGTTGTCATTTTGTCCTTGTCATTGGTTATTTACTGGCTTTAAAGATTTTCACTTTTGAAGAAAAACACGATTTATGGTTAGTTGTAGACTTCAAAATGTGTTTCACTCGTCGTGGGTCGTACAATGTTTACTGAGAAAAGTGGGCGTTACCAGAATGATACGGTGTCAGAGTAAAAACACGCTGTAAATAGGTCGAGAACTTTTTTGTTTTATTGAATATATATGGTTTAATAGGAAGTGAACCGTCTTTATTTTTCCACAGTCATTGGCTAGGCTGAGGCAACAAATATTTCAGCTGAATAAGCTTTGCCTTGAGACACACCTCCAAACACTGCGGATGAATTAGATATAGGCTTATAGATCATGAAATTTGATAAATTTTGGTTAAATTTACTTTCTAGTAACTAAATGTGAGTGGGTAACAAATTGTGTCTAAGTTTTTACTTGGTAAACTTAAGAATTATATTTTACTACGCATTGTATAATGATTTTTATTGCTGGTTTGCAACCCTTGTTGGTCTACGGTTTTGATTTGGTTATGGCACGTTTATATACACTCGCGTATAAAATTTAGTCACTACTAGTTGAAAGTCCGCGATTTTGCGGGATTAAAAGTTTAATACATACCCATGTTGGCATTGATGTTACGTTGTACTCACTATTATACTATTAATGCTGATTTGAAGACTGCATTTGTGGGGTAGCTTGTCATAGCCATAGAGTTCTTTGATGGCGGTGCCAATGCAAAAACTGTTGCAACTGTTAACTCTTGACATTGCTGCATAGAACTGAGCGTGCGAGAAAACTGACTGTGGTGTATGAATTCCAAATTTTGTCCTCTTTTACACCAAATGATACGAATTCGAAAGCTGAATTGTCTAGATTCTGCAGTATCACCGACAAACAACTGGTGTAAATGTTCCGGTAAAATTTGCAAGGGTGGTAAATTAACTTGACCATTGAGCATAGTGATGATGTTTCTGTACAGTAGTACTGCTGTAGATCTAATCCGTGTGTGTCTATCTGCTTCTTGTGATGGTGTAGCAGATCTAAAGTTAGATTTACGTTATGACGATCGAGATCTATGTTTTCTTTCACTTTGTCGTAGATCTAGATCTAGATTTCGATCAGTATCAGTAGGCTCAGATGTAAAGGACTTATCATGTGCTGTATTGTCAGTGCTGGGGCAGTGTAACTGTAGAAGCTGTCCGACTGATTTCAGGTGGAGGCGTTAGTGGAGATATAGACCTAACCGTGTGTGTCTATCTTCTTTTGTGCTGGTGTAGCAGACCTGAAACTGGGTCACATTGTTGAGATCTAGATCTACGTCTGCTCTGACTTTGTCATAGATCTAGATCTACATTTTGACCAGTATCAATAGGCCTTGATATGTATGGTTGATCAATTGATGTTTGTAATTTTGTGGTTGAGGAGATTTGATTTGGATTTAGTGTAGTTGCTAAGTATCTGGATCGTCTTAAAAGACGTGTCTTTTTCTCATCTGCCATCGCTATAGATGTAATCTAAATATAGATCTTCTACAATTAAATTTCGCTCATGATACAGTTTAGTCATACTTCTTTGCCACATAATTCAGATCTAGATTCTAGATTCTAGTTGTTTTAAAGTGACTGGGTAAGTCTGTGGTGATAAACTTTTTAGAATTACTGCTTTCAAGTGCTAAAGTGCACGCCGTTTCTTGGTCCCCTGAACGCGGTACTTTTACTTAAAGGAAGAGGAAATAGATTGACCTAATAATGCAGATTGGCTTTTGCGGGAGGGTTACATTGATATTTAAAACAAATCAAAAGTGTAATAAAACATTGCTTTTTAAAGCGTGGTGGTCGACATGTCCCTAATCTGATTTATAGTGGTTTAAAAAAAAACGTTTTGTAATTTTCAAGTGATTGAGTAAGTCTGTGCAGATGAGCAAAAAATCGAGGCGGGAAGCCCACAATGAGCACTACTTTTTTTTAAATATAGATTTCAATGTCTTTCTAATCACCCTGTACATGAACGAATGCACTTCATGACCTCTGCTCAGATTGAGTCTAAGGTTTGGTATCGTTGGACGCGCAGTTTGGTCACGCCTCTTTTAGTTTACATTGACAGGTTTTAGTTGGGGGCAGTAGTCAGATTACGTTTTCTTTATTGTATTATTTTATTAGCAGGGAAATTGACTACTTTCATCGTGATCGTTTTCCCCAGTTTTAGACCTTTTAATGTCGACCGGTGTGGCGAATGTTTGCATCTCCCGAGTGCTCTGTCCATGTGTTCTACCCAGTAATCGATCACTCTGGTCGGCCCTGGATTTCCAGACTCTTTGACTTGGGAATTTCTTCGTGTAGAGAATTTGCGAACTGTCTGAGAACCTTAAAAATCCGGAATAAGTAGTTTGGTATTATAATAACTGATTGTTATTGTCTGTCCAACGGAAGCTCTGCCCGAGTGTACCACATTATTATTTTCTCTAATAGTATTTTTTTATTTTTGAAGTGCTCTATTTAGTTTTACCCCTCATTGGGAATTGGATTTATGTACACTTGTATTTAACTATTGGATGTATCTCTCCATGATTGAAAGTCGACTTTGCACTATGTCGTGTGAATTCGCCTTTTGAACTGGGGTAGGTTTTATTTACCTCCTGGTTGGGTTTAGTTTTAATTTAGTTTTAGATCTACATATATTTTAAAGTGTTTTCTGTTTTTATCATAGAAGTTGGGTTAAGTTTAGTTATAATTATAATCTTGGTTTTGTATTGGAAGTTGGAATCTAAGTATAGTTCTAGAAGTTTTTATAATAGATGTTATTTTTTGTTATATTAATTATAACTGTTCGATTTAAGTTATAGTTGTATTTTCGGTTTGGAAACTGATTTCTGTTTTATTCTAACTTGAAGTTGAGGTAAGGTTTCGAAGACTGGATAAATCGTTAGACTAGAAGTGGAACTTTTTAGGCAACTTAATTTATTTGATTCTATAATTAATTCTTTGTGAATGATGTCGACTTATCGTTGTTTTGGTTTTAGAGTTTTGTTTTTATTGTAATTGAAATTTAAACGGTTGGTGCAAAGACTGTCTATTGTTTCAATTTCTTTTGAGTTTTGTAACTCCGAAAGCTTGCTAAATTCTGATATATTTATATTAATGATCACAGCATTTAACACCGTAATCCCATCTTTAAACTAGAGTCCACACCGTCACATAAACAACGGTACAAATTATAGTGTATATATTGATAATTACGCTAAATCTAGATCCACACGCAAGTTTAGATTTAGATCTAGGCTCAAGTTTGCGGCAGTAGAAGACGCTAATTTACTCGTTTAAAATTAAAAAAAAACATTATGTAATGTTAAATGCATCGAATACGTTTAATGGATACTAGAAATGACTATAAAAAAAGCTTGTGTATATAATCTTATCGCTTTGGTATTTTTTGGGCGTATTTAAAAAATTGAGTCGTGAGGTTTTCAAGGTGGCGGCCGAAATGGCGCGTTTGTTGCTTTCATGGCGCGCTGATTGTCTACGTTATTGCCTTAAAAAATTAACGACTGTTCGACAGGATTTTTTAACTTAGCGATTACGATTAACTTAGTAAGTGAAAGTACCGGTTGCATCAAACTTGGCGCTCTGAGAGCTTCTTACGATAAAACTTACCAAGGTTCTGTAAAGCGTTCAACGCGTCTTCGGAGCTCGCTGGTGCTTCTGCAGAGTTGTGGACAGGGGAAGGGTGGCAGGGAATCTTGTTTAGTGAATCTCTTCTTCTCAGTCTCACCCCCAGTACCAAAACAGGGGAGCAACAAAGTAGGGAGAGAGAGAGAGAGAGAGAGAGAGAGAGAGAGAGAGAGAGAGAGAGAGAGAGAGAGAGAAAGAGAGAGAGAGAGAGAGAGAGAGAGAGAGAGAGAGAGAGAGAGAGAGAGAGATAAAAAAAGGTTAGGAAGATGAGTACGAAAAGAATAGGAAGAGATTCAAAGACTGAGACTAGGAGCGAGACGGGGTTAAAGATTAGTAAGACAGACGTTCAGGCCTAGACCTGTCCTAATGCTCTAGCATGTGTACTAAAACTAATAGAACAGCGTGATTGAGAAGGGGTGTACTATTAAACTGCAAATTGTTTTAAACCAATCTAACAATTTAGTTTTATGCACAGGGTTTAATATTACACTTTAGAAATAGAATTCCTATACACAGAGAGTAAGTGACATAATATATTTCTAATAAAGTTACTCAATTGGTTTAACTGGTCGCACAGTAATATATATGCCGGCACCATACCCCCCCCCTTTTTTTAAAACCATTTGTTACTGCATGTATCAAGTAGACCAACGCTATATAGTATCCTGAATTGAATGCACCCCACTTTTAGTAGTAGTAGTAGTAGTAGTAGTAGTAGTAGTAGTAGTAGTAGTAGTAGTAGTAGTAGTAGTAGTAGTAGTAGTAGTAGTAGT
>RQTK01000374.1:8035-100767 GCA_003991915.1 Elysia chlorotica | reverse complement strand
ACTCCTTCTTGTAGAAATATTGAAGAATAGTTTTATTAACTATAAACACGTCTAGGGTATTGAAAATGTTATAATGAAATCTCGACAGCAATCAAATCCACAACTGCAATAACAATCTGTGATAAATTTCACAACTGCAATAGCAATCCGTAATGGCAACACAACGGCTTCTAATAATAGTAAAAAATGCGCTCAGACTCTCCGACTGACTGATTACACCTCACTGGTAACTCACTCCGTACAAGCCTTTTATACCGATTTGTTGTAACCCAGAAGATTCAAGTTGTTCTCGATATTTCTAGCATGTGCTACGATCATCCGGAAACTGCGAGACTACAAGGGACATTACTCCAGTTCACTAGAATCATTAGATTGTAAACAAGCCGACATTGAAAAACAAGTTGTTTACGAAATTGACAGATTTCTCGAATGTTCTTCACAACCAGGACAGACAAAGAAGGAAACAAATTAACAATTCATAGATTTAATCTAGAATGATCTTCCCAACCAGGGCAGACAAAGTAGGAAAACAAACTAACAATGCATAGATTTAATCTAGAATGGTCTTTACAACCGGGGCAGACAAGGTCAGAGAACAAACTAACAACGCATAGACTAGATCTAGATCTAGATCTATCTCCAGTTTCTTGTCTTCTCTCTATCTATCTCTATCTCTCTCATCCTCCGTTCCTCTCTCTATAGCTTTCTTCAAACAAACACAAACTTGTCACACATACCCCTAATTTAAGAAATGTACATTTCCTAAAACATAATAAATTACAACGTTTGTAAGGTTACAGTAGATTTATTATGTTCCTCAGTTGCAAAGTTGTGCGTATTCCTCTCTTTACTATTATATTACCCCTAATAGTATTAGCACAACAAGCATATTCAAGTGCATAGTACCATTACAATACATTACCAGATAAACATACAAAAATTATTCATCACCTTAAAAACATCCCATACAATGTTCCACCGTTTGAAACCTACAGTTGTGCACACAAAACAAATTTAAACTAAACATAGGAAAATTTTCAAGTATTATAGGCTTTCTAAAGCTTTGGAACTCATCAATTAGACTGATAGTACAATAATTAGCCTTTCAAATACCAAACCAATCAATCAGGTGTGACCACACGGCTCAGAAAATCAGTGCCGAGATTTTCGGAACCCTTTATGTGATCAACCTTAAAATTTTGGTTCTGTAAATACATCGCCCAACGCATGACCCTTGGGCTTTCAAACCTTGTTGCACTGAGATACTGGAGGGACTGATGGTCAGTTTGAAGCACAAATTGTCTGCCATAAAGGTACAATGCAAATTTGCGAATAGCCCAAACAATCGCGAGACACTCGCGTTCAACCGCCGAATAGTGAGTTTCACGACTTAACAGTTTCCTGCTGGCGTAGACAACTAGGAACAACCGACCATCGGCTTCCTGTAACAACGTAGCACCCAGACCTAAATCAGATGCATCAGTTCTTAAAACAAATGTCTTATTGACATTTGGTAAGTGCAAGATAGGTCTGGAAGTTATGGCTTTCTTGAGAGCCACATAAGCATTCTCTTGCGGGTCTTCCCACTGCACTATGTTAGACATGCCATTTTTAACTATGTCAGATAGAGGAGCTGCTATAGCCGCGACGTTTGGTACAAAGTCACTATAATAATTCAACAATCCAAGGAATGACCGAACTTCTTTTGTAAATCTTGGTCTTGGGGCGTTTTCTATCTTAGCAATATTCTCCTCATGTAGTGTCACTGTTTCTCTGCCGAGCCAATGCCCAAAGAACTCGACTTCTTCCGCCACAAATACACACTTGCTAGGCCTAGCAGTAATGTTCGCCTCGCTCATCCTTTTGAGCAGTTCATCCAGTGTCGCCAGGTGCTGTTCGAACGTCTTTGTGTGGACCAACAGGTCGTCGACGTAAGCGATCACATTGTCCATACCGTCAAACAGGGTCTTGACAGCACGGGCGAGAGTAGCATGGCATCCGGACAAACTCATAGTGCATGTCCATGGTGACAAATGCCGTCTTGGGAATGTCTTCAGAACATACTGGTATCTGCCAATACCCTTTGCTCAGGTCGATTTTGCTGAAGAATTTGTCCTTGGCGAGACATTGAAAAACTTCTGCAGGGGCGTAGCAGGATGGGGGTCGAAAACAGTAACTTTGGTGAGGCGCCGGTAATCGATGCACATTCGATTAGACCCATTCTTCTTTTTAACGACCACCACATGTGCAGCATACGGGGATGAGCTCTTTCTGATGATGCCCATTTCCTCCATCGTCCGCATCTCATCACGTAGGGACTTTCTCATGGAGAAAGGTACTCCATAAGGCTTCTGGCGAATGGGTGTCCCGCTCGTGAGCTCGATACGATGCTCTGCCAGTGTTGTGCTACCCGTCAGATCTGTGAAGATAGACTGATGCTCATCGACGATGGACTTCACCTTCTCTGCCTGAGCATCAGTCAGCTGGTGTCCATAACGAAGATCCTTAACCGTTTCTTTCTGTCCCCAAGGACAGAGTTCGGCCATCTCGTCTATAGACTGATCGCCGCACTCAGGATCTTCTCTAATAGCTGCAACACCTGCCAATGATATGCACAGACCACAGGTGAGCAGCCGTTCCTCAGCCTCGTAGAACTCTAGAGGTAACGACGGCGTCTCCACTGGAACTTGGCCAATCCTGTCATCTGTAAATGCGGATGCTGTAACATCGGACATCCACATCAGAGCTGCGGTTTCACGGGCTGCAGTCTCTGGGGATGACATTGCAGGGCTGGAGGCTGGACCATTAGTCGTCACCGCCGCATTCGACTGAGTCCTCGTAATTTCTTTTGAGGGCTCGATAGAGGGACTCACATCCACGCTGTCTGCCTTGTCACCTCTTGCACACTGCGTCGAAGACGTGTCGGGTGAATCCACATCCACATCCTCCGTTTCACTGTCGAGGCGAGAGACGTAACGCTTTAGTAGGTTGGCGTGAACCGTCTTCTCTTTCCGCCCCATCTTGACTCTATAGTCGTTGATGCCGACGACTGCAACCACCTTGTATGGTCCTTTCCACTGCATTAGGAGCTTGTTAGTGTCAGTCGGTAAAAGTACAAGCACATCGTCTCCTGGCTTGAATTTCCGAGCTTTGGTACCACGATCGTAGTTCAACTTCTTCTGTGCCATCTCCCACGTCGTCTCGAGCCCCTCCCTCCGTTCAAGGACGTATTGGTAGCTGGACCTGAGTTCGTCCTCTTCGATGTATTTGGTCCACAACTGCTCCAGTATATGCATCGGTCCTCTCACCGTCCTGCCATACAGAAGTTCAAACGGCGCAAATTTCGTCGACTCCTGGGGAATTTCCCGATGCGCAAACAGCAGTGGATTGATGAAAAGATGCCAATGTTTTGGTTGTTCTGCGCAGAGTCGTCTCAGTGCTTTTTTAATGTCCCATTGAACCTTTCAACTAGTCCATTGCACATGGGGTGATAGGGCATAGTTGCTGACCGTGTAATACCTAGCAACCTATCCACCTCCCTCATACATGCCGACATGAACTGGGTACCCTGGTCACTCAAGATCTTTTCTGGTACACCTAGTCGGGAGTAGATATTGACTAACGCCTCCGCCACTATGCGTTTCAGAGTTACGGCTTCTGGGTATCTTGTGGCGTAATCCACCAAGGTCAGAATGTACCGATGCCCATCCTCACTTGTCGGATCAATAGGTCCAACCAAGTCCACAGCAACTCTTTTGAATGGCACATCCATCACCGGTATATTCTGCAGCGGGGCTCTTGATATAGCTGCCTTGTTGGTCGTCTTCTGACACACATCACAGACAATATCGTGCCACATCGCCTTCCACTCCAGGCCAGTAGAAGCTGGGGATGATCTTGTTCTTGGTCTTTCTGGTGCCTTGATGACCACCGGCAATCAAGTCATGCGCTACCGACATGACGTACTTTCGCAGGCTCTGATGTAGCACTACTTGTCGAATAATCGCACCTCCCTGCTTGTCGTCTTTGTAGATCCTGAAGACAACTCCATGTCTCCTCTCGAAGGATACAGTCTTCCCTCGTCTACTCTTGGTACTCGTTGACCTTGCCATCGCCTGTATTGCCTGGTCCTCATCTTGCAATCTGATGAGCTCAGCACGGTCAACTCCCACGTGCCTTTCCATTCTTGGCACCATCAACGTCTTGACCTCTTTCTTGACCTGTGCACGGGTGGTCACTGCTCCAACCACCTTAGTAACATCAGGGTCGTCTGGACTTCTCGCTCCATCAACATTCCCAATTACTAAGTCACAAATGGCTTTCGGAATACACAGTGCATTCACTCCGCCAGATAAAAAAGGAGTCTCCACGTTGATCCAAGCCGCTTCTGCCAGCAGCATAGTGTTGTCGGTCCGTGCGATCAAACACGTTCTCCCAGTCAGCTGATCATCACTGACCAGATCACGGCAAACCACAACGCCGTCGCAGCCAGTATCTCTTAATAATTCGACGGGCTTGTCTCCAACAAAGCCCCGCATGATGGAAAGCCTTAACTCATCGATTGGCCTAACGTCGCCACACACGCCACAGTTAGTCACCACAGGGACACTCTTCCTATTGGCTAACTGCAACTTCCCGTCACACACCTCAGCTCTGATATCACAATCAGGGCTAGCAGATACTTCACGACTGCATTTCTCACTTGCCGTCATTACCACGACCGATGCTGCTCTTGTTGACGAAGGTTTCATTGGGCATGCTTCTACTTTATGCCCCACTTTCCTGCATTTGAAGCATCGAACATCAGACCTGACGTCGATATTCGTTCTGCAGTCAGCCGCGCGATGTCCTGCTTTGTTACTCTTAAAACATACAGAAGTGTTGTGTTCACCGCCATTGCTCTTGACTGGTCCGTTGTTGCCTTGGAACGACGACTTTGACTTGCACATCTGTCTGTTCCTAGCCACAAGGTAGGCGTCTGCCTCACGTGCCAGCTCGTCAAGAGAACGTAGCCTTTTCTCTCTTAAATGGATGGACAAATCCGTCGGACTTGCATCCATAAACTGCTCTCTAACGAATAAATTACGAAGGCTATCATACGTCTGTTCTGTCTCTGAGAGTTTTACCCACCTCTCCAAGTAGGTCTTGAGCCGAACTACATACATGCCTGGATTCTCTCATTCCTTTGGCTTGCATTGCCGGAACATCGAACGGTAACCATCTTCCGTCAGGTTGTACCTTTTCTGTAGGGCCAACTTGATCGCGTCGTAGTTCTTGGCATCCTCCGTTGACAAGCGGCAAAAACAATCCAGTGCACGACTGGTGAATAAAGCTAATAGGTACGCAGGCCATGACTCCTTTTGCCACTGACTCATCTCGGCAAAATGTTCGAAGCGTAGCAACCAACTGTCTAAATCGTTTTTATAATCCACAAATGACGGTAATTTTGGGAGTTTGGCGTTAGACTTGGTTGTCGCCTCGGCTGGATCAGCAACACCAAGATGCTCCGCCTTAATACTCAACATAGCCAGTTCATGCTCTCTCTCTCTCTTCTCGTCGTCTTCTTTCTTCTCTTTCTAACCCGTCCAGCCTTCTTCTTTCTGCTATTTCCTCTTGTCGTCTCTCCTCTTCCAACTCCTGCTGCCGTATCTTCTCTTCCAACTCCTGCTGCCGTCTCTTCTCTTCTCGTTCTTGTTTCTTTTCTAGACCTTCTTTGTTATAGAGCTTCTTTTCAGGCCCTCTCAATTCCATGGCGTCAGCCTCTGCAGCTAATCGTGTGGCTACTTCAGACATGATGACGTATAGTTGTAGTTGTGACACTTGATAGTTCAATAAACACTAAACACTGTTGTTGAAGCTCAATAGAACTACTTACTGTGGGTGTCCTTAAGAAATCACATTCCTTGAAAATAACACAGTTCGAGGATTCTACTGCCCTTGGAAAATGTACGATCCCGGCTTGGCCCCCAGTGTAACGTGGATTGTTGGGGTATAGTTGCACAGTCTCTGTTGTAGAGCCCAGCTATTGGTTATAAAATTATATATTGTAACGGGGATTCCTACAATGACCCAACATCCACTGGCTCAAACACAATTAATAAAGTTAACTCCTTCGTGCATAAATATTGAAGAATAATTTTTTTAACTACAAACACGTCTAGGGTATTGAAAATGTTATAATAACATCTCGACAGCAATCAAATCCACAACTGTTGTAACAATCTGTGATAAATTCCACAACTGCAATAGCAATCCGTAATGGCAACACAACGGCTTTTAATAATAGTAACAAATGCGCTCAGACTCTCCGACTGACTGATTACAACTCACTGGTAACTCACTCCGTACAAGCCTTTTATACCGATTTGTTGTAACCCAGAAGATTCAAGTTGTTCTCAATATTTCTAGCATGTACTACTATAACATACGATAATCCAGAAATTGTGAGACTACAAGAGACATTATTCCAGTTCACTAGAATCCTTAGATAGTAAACAAGCCGACACTGAAAAACAAGTTGTTTACCAGATTGACAGATTTCTCGAATGTTCTTCACAACCAGGGCAGACAAGGTAGGAAAACAAACTAACAATGCAAAGATTTAATCTAGAATGATCTTCACAACCGGGGCAGACAAGGTCAGAGAGTTACCATCTCCACCGACCGTAGCTGGAAAAGTCACATCAACATCATATCTGCGAAAGCAAACAAAACACTAGGCTTCCTCCGCAGAAACATCAAGATCGGCTCCATTTACACCAAAGCCCTAGCCTACAAGGCCCTGGTGCGTCCCCAGCTTGAATACGCATGCGAAGTCTAGGACCCCCACACTGATGACAACATCCAGACTCTCGAGAAGACTCAGAGGAGGGCTGCCCGGTGGGTTGTAAACCGATACCGGCAAACATCAAGCGTCGGTGATATGCTCAATCAACTGAATTGGCCGTCCCTAGAACAAAGGCGTAAAAACACCCGCCTGTCAACCCTCTACAAGTACCATCAAGGGGAAGTAAAAATCGACATGAGCAACACACCAAGGCTCCTCAATACAGGATACAACACTCGGCGCTCGCACAAAGATCAGTACGTCGTGGAACCCAGCAGCCGAAATTACAGGAAATACTCCTTCTTTCCACGCACAATCAAGGAGTTTAATGCTCTCCCACATGAGGCACATCAGTGTGCCTCAATAGAGGGCTTCCAATCGTTCCTTTAATACCCCCCTCCCCCTCCCCCTCACTCTAACTCGTAGGGCTCACAGCTAACCGGACCGGAAACAAAAATGCCAGAATCTTCAACTTGATCAAGGCGGGCATTCACCAAAGAAGAAGATATGAAAACGAAACCCTATCCCTTTAAATTTCCATTTGTGGGACATGCAGATCTTAGTAAACACAACATCAAGGGATACATTTACTGGCCCTTATCTCTTTGTCTATTTACCTTCAAGTTTAAACTTGCAGGAGTCCATGTTGAAGTTCGAAAACGAAATTCTCCAGTCTCTTGTTCCACGACCACGGCAACTGGGTGTTTTTCTATACCATTGCTAATATCATTGCAGACGGATAAATCCATTACTTGTATGATTTAGATCTACGTCTGGACAGATAACTAAATTCTAAAATTCTGAAAAGTGTACATTTAGAACTTTTTAATTTGAACCTTATGGACTTGTCCAGCTCACTGTTTGAATGCTTTTTGTTTCCTTTCGTTCCACACATCATTAATTTTTAGAACCTCAGATTTCAAAATCAAAATGATAAGGTTGGGAGTTATCGGTCCTACCAACGACGCTATTATGCGGCTATTTATACACTTTTTTTTTACGTTAATGCAGTTTCGAACTAATATTTGATCAAATGAAAGAAAATTGGAACACTCAATTCATAATGAGATTAACATTATTATTTTGAAGAGTTAATACTTTACCATTAGAGAATTTAAAAAGTCGCATTTTACTTCGAAGACAAATCAATTCAACTTTGCTGACCTGAAAATGGGCTAAGATGGCGGTGTTTTCAATCGAAGAGAAGCATTCCTCATAAGACACTTTCTCTTTGTTTCTAAATTTTTCATGAACAATTTAGAATTCTTAAAAAGATGTCTCTATATTTTTGGATGTGATGTGCAGTGTTTCTTCATATTATTACTTGCCTAAATACAATAAGATCTAGCTATTACAGTTGATGCGCTGGGAATAACGCCCGCGGCTTTGTTCTGTGGATCATAACAATCGGCGGCTCCACCAGCTGTTGCATTGCATCGCCCAACAACTTTTACCGCTCTAGACTAGATCTATACTCAACATATCTGCTAAATCCATCTCAACTTGTTTGTAAGTATTTATGTTTTGAAAGTAGCCATTATAATATAAGATGAGAAAATGTGGTAAAGTTGTAAGCCATCTAGAAATCTAGATCTAAGTTGAAATGATGGAAAGTTATCTCCCCTTATATTTCCACTCTAAGTCTAGGTCTGTAGATTCACCACCCAATTGCAGCAGGTTTCCCACCCATTCACAAGCTACACTGCTGATTGACTAATGTGCGCTTTGTCTAGCTCTTTGAACCCTATAGCCCTGACCTTATTGACCAATATTCCTGGCCCTCTTACTCAAATATCATAAAAACATGCCTGATGGATGCTGACATCTTTAACTGACGCTATTTTTTATTTTAAACTGGATGTGAATCTTATTGGTAGTTATTTATAGCGCGTTAGATCATACCCCTCCAATCCAAATCCCGATATAGCTGCATTACGGCCTAGAGTCAAATAAGGCAGATACCGCTGTAGCAGGATTACGGATAGTTGACAAATAATTACATCCCGCTGTAGCGGGATTACGGGTTCAAAGGGTTAAATTAGGTTTCTAGCGCTGTTTATAAATATGAATTAACATTATTCTTTAACGGCTGTGATAGAAACGCCCCGTTAATAATTTATATTAAAAATAATTACAGCTGTAGGACTTTAAATGGATCAAAACTCCACAATTTGGCAAAATTTATCAGCTATTCTGGGGGTTTTATAAAGTAAAAGCCATTGAGCGCACATCCTCATGGTGAACACACGGACCCGGAATGAGGGATGTTATACAGTCTAATAATTAATTTTAAAAAGTTATCAAGTCAATGGAATGCTAAATTTTGTATGATTTCCTATGTTTGCCCACTGCCTTGGCTTATTAGGACTAGGAGTGGAAGGCTCTTGTTAGAATGAAATCTACATCTACATCTAGCGCTTTGCAGTGAATGCCTTGACTGCCTCTGCGCTGAATGTGTGGATAAAGTCTAAAAGATCTAATTTTCTACGCTTACTTACTAAATTAAAATAAAGTTTTACTTCTTTTGTAACAAATTTCTTAGAAAGTAATCTTGGTTCGGCTTTACTTCTGGTTTCACTAGAACCTTTAAAAATTGTTTAGTGGTTAGGTGATGGTTTAAGGCATAACTTCATCTTTAGAAGCTGGGGGTGTAAATTAGCATTATAACATTTGTTCTTAGGACCAATCTGAAATATAGTTGCATCAGTTTTATTTTTGCCAAATCCAGCGGTTATGAAAAACAGGTCAAATGCTCATAAATAATACTGCAGTATTATAATTACTACTACATGCCAAACATCTTACAAACTCCTATTGAACTATTCGTAAATGAGTTCTTTGGCTAATATAAAGTGTTGAAATTGTTGAACTCACATAGTTATTTAACACTAGCTATTGGAATTGAAAATAAACTAATGTGAAAGGTGTGTACTCTTGGTGGGTTGGCAAACTTGACATGATCTGGTATTTTTTTAATATTTTTTTTGTGTGGGGGGAAAGGGTGGTTGGTGAGGGTGGGGTGTCTTTTAAATTTGAAAAAGAAATTTTTTTTTTATACAGGCATACTTGATAATACCGTATTATGATATACATCTACATTTATAACATGTGCTTGAGAAAATTGACATCTGCAACAGATTTTTTTTTTTTAATATCCTGAAGAACTGAAGGACACCTTTAACCAAGGTTGAGGTCTGGAGAGCATGCCACGAAAACGACAATCTGAGGGTTTTGAGAAAGATACTTCTCCAGGACCTTCTTCTCAAGCGAAGAAAAAGAGGAAAATATTGAATTATGATCCTGTGAGTATGATAACTTTAATACAGGTACAGATTTATAACCTCATTCATCATTGTGAGAAATAACTCCAACTTTCTCTGAAGCATAGCATTTATAAGTTCATGTGACATATTTATTTGCCTACACTAAGTTAAAGCTGTTTGTGGCATAGGATCAAAACTCAATGCCAAGATAACATTATTATTTATAATTTATATTAATTGTTTGTACATTTTAACCGTATCTCCTTAAATGGTACATTCATATATATATATTTACGTTTTTGCATATTAATCTCAATGTATCTGTACAGTAAAAAACTAACTTGTAAGCTCTTGAAATGAGGTGATTTTTTATAACCTGGGGCAGTGGGTGTTTTTTATGAAGAATTGAGACAGAGTTTAAAAGTGCGGGAGGGAGAACTAGTATTTCTCAAACCGACCTGCGTTTATGAAATTTATGGTCTTGTGGCAACTTATTACTTTGTGTTAGTACATTAACTTTTGTCTTATTTACAGCATGAAATCATACATGAATTGTATGATACCATACGTAACTACAAATCAGAGGATGGAAGAGTGTTGTGTGAAGCATTTATACGAGTTCCAAAGAGGAGAACAGCAGCAGATTATTATGATGTGGTTTCCACACCCATTGATCTTCTCAAAATTCAACAAAAAGTGAAAACCGACAGTTACGACTATGTAGATCAACTGAGTGCAGATGTTTTGCTGATGATCAACAATGCTAAAGCATACTATAAGGTAATACCAATCTCTGAATTTTTTATCCATTTTTACTTATAATTTTGTGGAATTTCTTGCTTTGAAGCATTGTCGATCATGTTCCACCACACTTACCGATCCTTTGCTGCTCTTAATGCTTAGAACTGCCACTTTCCCTAAGTTTAGCCAATTTGTTAATCTGTCCATTATCTATTTCGTGTTGCTTTCCCTTGCTGTGCTTCCTTTCGATCATTCCAATTATAAGATGTTCCAGCTTTTGATTGCTCATCATATGTCCAAAAAAGTGCTTGGTGTTTAGATATTATATTTTTGAGGATCTCTTTGTGTTAGCTTCCTGCAGAACTGTTTCTTTAAACTCCTTTGCAGGCCACAAGAACAATTAGAACTATCTCCAATTTTTCTATGTATGTTTTAACATTGTCCAAGCCTTGTGTCCATATATATATGGGTTAATATGCACATGTGGGTGTTATCACAAATGTACAAAATTGATTGTTTGTGTTTAGGTGTTTGCAATTTCAATATTATAATATAATTCTTTAGATTATAAGGATAAATTTTCTTCTTTTTAATTCCCTCATCTACCCTCTTGATAATCTTCTGACGGTAATTTTTTTTCCCTCCAGAAATCGTCACAAGAATACAAAGATGCCTGTGATTTGTTGGAGCTCTATGAAGAAACCCGAGCAGATCTTGTTGAGGCCGTGTTTGGAGTGGCTGGACGTGGAGATCGGTCATCAAGGAAAGGAAATCTAGCAAAAGAGTTGAGCATTCCACCTAAAGAAGATACAGATGAAGAAGAGGTTTGTTTTACAGAGGAAGCAGTGACTCCAATTTTCTATAAATATATGGATATCAGCAATGAAAAAAAAAAAGTTGGCAGGTCAGAATTCAGTAAATATTTGTTATGAGGTTATGTCTATCGTCCAATATCCAATTAGCAACACTTCTTTACACAAAAAATGATCTGTTTGCATCCATGGGGAAGATTTAAAGTTTTAAATATACTCAATGGTCTCACTGTCTGGTTTGATCCATTGTTATTACGGACAAGAAAGTGCTAAATGAAACAGAAGTTTTAAGTCTTATAATCTTACAAGGAATTAAGATCTAGGCATACAAATTAAGCTAATATATTGTCTTCTGGTTTCTAATTTTTTATCTCCTCCTAGAGCGATGAAGAGGATGAAGAAGATGACGAGGAAGATGTAGACGAAGAAGAGGAGGAAGATGACGAAGGAGACGAGGATGATGAAACATCTACTGGAGATGCCACACCAGTGGCACAAAAAATAAGCCATAGAGAGCGAACAAGCAGCGCAATGGAAGAACTGAACGATGATCTAGAGCAGCTTTTTGGTGCTATCGTAACAACAAAGGATGGAGACAGAGACATTAGTCAAGCCTTTCAGCTTCTTCCTCAAAGATCTGTAAGCAAAGAAACTTTTTGGGCAGCGTATGATTAAGCTTATAAGACATTAATATCAAATGCAACCAAGAGAGTGCAAAATTTCAAGATTTTCTCTTTAGCAAGCAGTGTTGCATTTTGTTAATTTTAGCCCAAAATAAAAAAGTTTCAACATTTTTAATAGCCAAAATTATCAATTTTAATTATTTCTTATCAAGCAAAATTTGAAAGTAACAGTATTACCATTGAATATGTTTTGGGTTATATTGGAAGAGGTATACTTTTTATATGAACCATTATATCAATTCGATTGCTGATATCCATTTCCACAGAAATACCCTCAGTACTATGAAGTGATCCAAAATCCTATTGATTTGAAGATGATAGCAACAAAAATCCAACAGTCTCGGTATAAAAGCCTTGATGACCTTGAAAGGGATCTGATGTTAATGGTGAAAAATGCCAGAACATTCAATGAACCTAAGTCTTTAATATATAGGGTGAGTTCGCTGTTTGCTACACAATGACCATTCGAAGTTTGAATTTGTTAGTGCTAGTACAGGACCAATTATTTTATTTTGCCTTTTTTTTTTTTTTTGTAATTGGCAACTACAACTGTAACTTTTTATTTAAGGATTTTAATTTTATTGTTGTTGTGTGTGAATATTATCGAAGGGCTTTTGCATTAGAAAAATTAGTCAGTATTTAATTTGCACATCAAGTAAGCCTTGATATGAATATCTCCCAAGTGACTTTCATACACATAACATTGTATCTATTTCAATTCATATTTTAAAACTTTATATTATTTATTAGATGAACAACAGAAAACAAAAAGGTGAAGGGTTTGTACCCCTGGCTATTTGATTTTTATTTATTTTTTAGAAACCGTGAATTCAGGCTTGAATTTACTTGTACAAACTGTTTTTAAAAGTTGACTCTGATATTTGCTTTGCTTTTTTTGTTCGTGTTGTTGTTTGTACTTTTTCTTAACTTTTGTCACCCTTTTTTTTCTTTGACTGTAGGATGCTGTTACACTTAAAAGGATTATCACAGAGCGTAAAAGAGAACTGGAATACAAAAAGCTTGGGCAAGTAAAATCAAGTGAACGACTCAGGTGTTTACTATTTGCAAAGCTTATTACATAGATAACATTTTATATACACTCAGCCAAACCGTCTGGAACAGCTAACTAACTTTGCAGGGAAGACTTTATTAATAGTTATGATCTGCAATTAAGTACAAAATCCAGTTATTTCAATCTTCATATCATTGACAGCGGCAAAATTGGTTGCAGACCATGTCATTTTTCCTAAAAGAATTTTTATTTTGTTTTTTAAAGTGCAGCCTATGCTGTTGATTTCTATGTTGCTTTCCTTGTTACAATGCTCCTATGTCATTTGTGCTCTTGTAGTTGTAGAGGTAAAGTCCATCTTGCAAATCGTGGTTCTCTATCTTAAATTTTGTTCTAAATTTTTAAAAGTTCCTCTCATGGCAAATTTATAGATAATCTGTCCTTAGATTTCTTGTGTACTTATGAAACATATGCCATATCCATTAGTCTCAATAAGTGGTTGTAGATAATTTTCTAAAGAATCACGTGATTACCTTAATTTATATACAGGTTTAGGAGCTAATTTCCAAGAGACTTGACCCTTTTTTAAATCTTTTCTTTACGAAGGGATAACAAGGTACTGTGTACAATTTATGCTTGAAATCTGTGAATTTTTAAGAAATGTCCAACTCTTATCTATTTTTATCCAACCTAGCTGTGATACTCATCAATTAGTTGACATAAAATGACTAGAAGCAAATTAGTGACCTTGGGATATAAGATCAAAGTTTTCATATTTTACAATTTTTTCTTTAAAATATTCAGTAGAGGCAGAGACCGCAGTGTTATCCAGCGAATGTCGGCGGTATGTGCATCCCTCAAGTATCCATCAGAGGCAGAGGACAATGACGGTGATTCATCCAGCCAGTTTGACATGAACTCTGAAATGGATGGTGCCAGCAATGATCTGGTGGAGGATGATCCCCAGTGGATACTGTACAACTTTATCAAAAACTACACTGATGAAAGTAATGACACCATATCTGATCCATTTCTAAAGCTTCCAAGCAAAAAGTAAGTTTACCATCATTGATGAATTTTATTATAGGATGTGATTCAGATTCTGAAAACTACCTTGGTGATTTTCAGTAGTTTGTTGGATGCATGTGTGGATCACTATTGCTAATACTCTACTCCATCACATTTTTGTACCCTGGTAGTGTTGAGACAATACACCACCACTTATCTAGCTATAACTTTCCCTTTGCCTCTTCTTTCCCAACCACACACACATCTCACGTTTTGAAGTGGTGACTTTAACTCTTTGATATCTTTTTTTTTCTTCTTTTCTACAACACGGCATATCTTTGGTTCTCCAATTTTAAAATATCTTTAGAGCGTTAGGTATGCAACTTTGTAAGCTTTCCAGCAGTTCTGGTTTGTTGCATGCCAGGATGGATATAAGATTAGTTTTTAGGATCCAAAAGTTTACTAAAGACAAAGAAGAAGAAAAATTGGGAATATTTATGGGTTTGTTGAATGTAGGGTTGTGTGTAAAATTTTAAGGATATAGTGTGTTGTGTAAAGCTTCTGATCAAACCTTTTAAAATCCAAGCCTAGATATTTTAAACAAAATTGTTCAGACTTTGCTAACTTTCTTTTTCAATTCTCAAGAGGTAACCTTACTCAGTGTTTACAGCAAAGTTCATGCCAACGAACAGAATAATTATGATCATTTGTTTTAGTCTTAATTGTTATTATATAACAATTATTCTTATCATGAAACTAGAAGAATGGTATTAATCTCTTTATTTCTTTTAGTTTTAATATTATTAAAAATTTGTTCGTAGAACAAGAAATTGACACAAATCGGTACATTTTAATTTTAACATCATTATCAGATAAGTTTTGATCTTCCAAACCCAGTGATATGCTAATTGCACACTCCTGGTTAATATATCCTGAGAACAAAATTTGTCTAGCCAATTGTATGCAGGCCCTTAGTGACAAAACATATAATTTACCCATTCAACTTGTTTGTTCCGTGACATTGACCAAACATACTGTAAGTGGAGTATGATCTTGCTCTCTTTTCCCTAATATCGTTTATATATTCTTATTTTTATTGTGTTATTGTTTTTTATGTTGTTTTTTCTGTTTGTTTAGATTTTATCCAGATTACTACTCTGAGATAAAGAAGCCGATGTCGCTGTTCAAGATTCGTTATAAGATAGAGGTAATCTCTTTTCTTATGCATGAAGGAAATATTTCTTTGAAATTTAGATTAGATGTAAGACAAGATATTACTTAATAAGTTCACATGGAGAATTTTGTTTGAAATGCAGATTTTTTTTTTTTAGAATAATGAGAAATCATGGTTTCCCAGAGCTTTGTCAAGCATATGGGACAGATTTTAGTTTTACTGCGTAATACAGCAATCTGAAAAGATAATTTTAAGTTTTGGATTTTTTTAAACAGTTATGGTTGCACTAAATAAGTTAATAGAAAAATACTAAGCAAGGAAGTAAATTTTTTTTTTTTTTTTTTTTAATATTCATAGTATGAAACTTTATAATTGTATCACATGAGTAAATCAATTATCAATTTATATCATGCAAAGTGATTTTGATTATTGATTAAAAAGAAAAAAAGAATTTTGAAACATTATCTTTAGGTTTTGATCCCAGAGTTGTTTTAAAAGGGTTACAGATCTTTAATTTTATTTATTTTTATTTTTTTTTTCAGATGAATATGTATGACACCTTGCTTGATCTTGCAAGAGACTTTAACTTGACCTTTGCCAACGCCAAACAGTACAATCAAGATGAATCGCAAATTCACAAAGTATATATTTTAAAGAATTATTTATTGTTTGTTAGCTAAAAATTGCAGGCTCTTTCAAACTTATTTTTGTAGAAATTACTGTCACTAATAGAGTTGATCATATTAAGTTAAGAAAAAAAAATAGATTTTGGTTTTATTTGCTTTAAAATTGTAAACTATTTTCTTTAAGGCGTGTGGTGGGTCCTGAGAGTGATTTCTTTTAAGCACTTAAGCTGATTTCCACTGCAACCATTTGTAGTGCATTTGCCCATAAAATGGTTGAACTGGGTGCAAATAATAAAAACAAAAAAAAACAAAAAAATTGGATAGTCAGTTTTAGAACACCCAACTAGCCTTCTGAGGTCCTGCCTCTCCCCTTAAGAAACGCAAAAATATGTTTTGAAATGTCACCTTGTTCCCTTTGTTTACCTTCTTATTTTTGTTTTAGGATGCAGCGACACTTCAAAAAGTAATGCTTGGAAAGCTGCGTGAATTGGAGCCCAATATTACGGTAAGAATGGACCCTTTTCAAGAAAAATACTTTATTATTGATTTGAATAAATTACATTCTTTCAAACAGCTCAGAATGCAACTTTACATAAACATATCATTGTGCCTGCAGATTATATATTGATGGTAAAACTTGGGCATTATCAGGAATTCATACATTGGAGCATGGGTGACTTTTTTTTTACCACAACAAATGTATTTCAATTATGCAGGCACTGATTTAAAACAATGGGCAATTTAACTTACAATGGTTTTACTTACAGATGTATATAGATGTGATTTCAGAAATAATTTAGGTTTGCATATTGTATTGAAGGGGTGGAAAAATGAAGTTTTCAATTTGAAATAAATCAGTGTTGCCTTCTATCATTTTTGGTTCATTTTGCCATTTAAATGGAAGCTCCTTTTCACTATCTCTTTATCATCAATTATTTGCATGTTTTTCCAAGAATTTGCTTTCTTGTGCATTTAGTAGATATTGTATTGAAAATATAATCTAGGGTTATTTCCTTACCATCCAACCAGTTTTATCTTACAATTATGAAATCAATTTATCGCTTAAGCATTTTTCATGAACTACTCTATATATTCACAATAGGTACTTACATCATTTATTTCAACAAGCACATTTACAGGATACATTTTTTCTCTTTGCGGTTTAGTGTTAATCTCACTCTATATTTATATTCTGTCTATCACATATCTATAGTTTGCTTTCACTTTCAAAATAGTCAGTTGGCAGTCTTTTGGACTGTCATAACCATAATAGTTATTGTGGACACAGAAGTTTTTTTTCTCTATTGAAATTTCTGGGTCCTTCCAGCTGTGAGGCAATAATAGTATTCAATGTTTCCTGAAGTCATGGTGAAATAAGACAAAGGCTGTTAGATGGCAGGTGCAATATGTGTATTTTTAACACTGCAGGAAGAAGTATGGGAAGAGTTGGAAAGTGGGGGTGATGTGGACGAAGATGATGACGCTGGTACAGGGGAACGGGTGAGTTCTCCATATCTGAAGAAAAAAAAAAAGTTTTCTTTTTCTTTTGTCATTTGTGGCTCACCAAATCACCAAATGCCTATGATACCACTGTAAGGATACTTAAGCCCCCAAGTCTCTCTCTCTCTCTCCCCTCTCCCCCTCCCCCCCTGCTGAAAGTTTATTGTAATTATTTCTTTATATCTTGAAAAATAAGTAAGTAAGTATTAAATTAGTAACTGTCAAGGCTTTTCTTTGAAGCACTATCCGTCTCAAGGTGTACTGTTGATAGGATGAATGTAGAATTTCTTACAAATTGAGCTCCTCTATGTGTGCATGATGAAAAGTAGTAATGTCTTTGTAATGGTTCAGTGTATTTACATAATAAGTTAATTCCTAGTGAAACTTTTTTTCTTTAAACTTTAAAAAAGTTCTTTCATAATCTTATGCTACCACACCTCAAGACAAAAGTTAAATTGCCAAACAATCAAAGCATGATTTTTTTTTCTTTTTGAGGTCTAAGGATTATAAGATAAGAGTGCATAGGTTATTTTCAAGTCTATAAACGCTCCATTATTTATTTGATGTGCCCCATTGATCATAGTAATTCCTTTTAGTAACTAAGGCAGGTACAAATCATTTTCAGATGAATTAAAATGAAATCCATCCATATGCTAGCACTGAAAGACAAGCATGCTTGCATGATAAACAAATCATTCTGTCTTAGAATGCTTGAGCTCACACTTATAGTAGATGGGCTTTTTTTTTCATGTTATTTTTGATAACTTTTTAATCATATCTATGTTGTGCTTTGAGGCTGAAGTTTGATTTACATCAAAAAAAATTGAGGCTTTTGGTTTCCTGAAGTGCATATTAGTGCTGCAGAATTGTGTGTCAAACTAGTTTTTGGGTGGTTGTTACACTGTCTATTTATTGTTCCTGTGAATTTTACTCTTCCTCTGAAAAGTAAATCCTAAACAAAGTTAAGCATTTTTATTACTATAGAAGAAGATATATCAAAATACAATTTGTACTTAACCCATTTCCACTTTATTTGTAGAACCCTGAAAAACTTATGCAGCACAGTGCATCACTAAAAACTTTTTGCAGGCTGTGCTTTCATCTATCACATTGTATATGCCTACAAAGCCTTATAATGCTTGAAAACTGACTTTAATATAATGCAAAAGCAGAATAATATCACTATTTTCCAGTGTTGATTCCCCATAATTGGATATTATGGATTAATACAATAAATTGACCATTTTGTTTGTTTTGTTAAACTTTCTGTTTGTAGAGTCTATAACTTATATAGTGGTAAACATGTGTGTTATTGAACAAAAACAACCCATAAATATTGTTTGTTTTTATTGGATGCTAACATCAGTTTGATTTTGGATTTAGTATGTCATTCAGTTTAAAATTGAATTATGACTTTAAAAATGAATTTTAACTTCATGCCGCTTGCTAGTATTGAGCTTTAGTAAGGGATAAAATTTGGGGATTATAGAATTATACTCTGTAGAAAACTAATTAACATAACATGTCTTAGTGTGAATGATATTAGGTTCCCACCTACAGAGTGAGAGCAGTAGCTTTGATCAGACTGCTCTTGGCCAGATCGCTTTAGTTGTTTGTTTTTTTATTCCTCTGTGACGCACTATTTATGACTAATGATTGGTAATAATAACTTGCATTTGAGGTTATTTTTTTCTTTTCTTCTCTCTAATAAAACTTCATTAACTTAATTCTTTTCTGTCACTGAGGACTTTGTTTTGTGGACTAAATTATAATTTTCCTTTAAGTTAATTCTTTGGGAAATTTCAACTGCATGTCACATGGCTGACATTATTTTTAATAGCAGGTATGATAACATCAATTATGATTATGATGTTAATATTGATAATAAAGAAGTAATAAGGTATCACAAGTAACAACGCAACTTTCATTCTAAATTGAATGCAGTGGTTGATATAAGGCTTTTTTTTGTTTTTTTTAAACTAGAGCAATGTTATTGTGTCGCAATTCTTATTTTTTTAAAAATTAGGTGTTAATATTATAACATTACATTGCCTCAGCCTTTTTATCATTACATGCATATTGTGTGGAATGCAGTGTATCATGTATGTACTTGTAAATGACACTTTATTTTATACTGAATGTATTTTCTAATCTGTTTAACCTGAAATTTCAATAACTTTTGCATGGCTTGTGCTACTGACTTGAAATGTTCATTAAAACTGTTTGTGATATTGCTATTATCGTTACCTGAATATTCTGTTGTTTTTACAGTCTATGTTTTTGCTTTGAAAAGCTCGTAAACCTCTTTTCTGTTTTGATACAATGGTTTTAGTTTAAAGTACTAAAACTTTTAATGGAGGGTAATAATTTTTAGCTGTATAGTAATTCGTTTTTATTTTCAAATGTTATAACTGTATAAAGTGGATTCAATATGGATTTCAGAAAGAAGAAGAAGAATCATTTGCTGAGGAAGAAGTGGCTGCCACGCCAATAGCTCGAAGTAGAGGTCGAAAATCAAGCCTGGTGGTAAACACCACCCCTGACAGCGAAAAAAGGAAGGCTCAAAAGAAATCAGCAGATGACACACTGAAGAAGAGACTGCGTACTTTGTTTTCTACTGTTTACGAATATTCAGTAAGTTTTGACAAGGGAGACCAGAAATATTAAATACCATAGTGTTGTTGTTTTTTTATATCAATAAATTTTTTGAATTACTTGTGAATAAAAATTCCCTTAACTTCTAATGGATAATTCAATCAAATTCAGTTTCAGCCAATCTGCTTTATATTACACTATTAATTTTTATTAAATCATAGATGACGTGGGACAAAACATAACAGGTTTTTATTGTTGTATTAAAGTCTTGAATGATATTGTTAAAGTTTAAATGAAGCACACACAAAAAAAGGGTCCTAGCACATCTAATGTCAAGAACATGAGTAATAAGCTTCTATATTATTGAAAATATTGAAGGAAATAGAGAAAATTGATCAATTACGTTCTTATCCATTATATTTTGTCTGTATCTTTCCTTTTAAATAAAATGTTTTCCCCTGTTTTCTTTAATTACCAGGATATCAATGGGAGACTGTTGCGGCCTATTTTCATGGTGTTGCCCTCTCGAAAAGATTACCCTGATTACTATCAAGTAATCATGGAACCAGTGGACATGACAATGATTGAGACGAAGCTCAAGTCAGATAAGGTAGCGTACTATTTGTAATTAGACCGACATAAGATCTCTTGCAATCAGTTTTGCCCCTCTTTCTCCTTTAAACTAACGAATTATTTTTTCTCTCGAGGGTCTAATTTTATGCAACAGCCACCCTTGGTTAGTCAGAAAGTTATATGAATTTATTAACCTTCTTGAAAAAAAAAAGAGGAAATGGTGAGATCAGACTCATTTGGATTGGAGGAAAAAAAATGTTTACATGTGATAGGATGCAATTTGAAAATGTTGAGCTACAAAGCAATTTTTTTTTCTGTATTTTTACAAATAAGTCCTGTAATGTATTCTTTACTCCCTTGCTTGCATGCAATATTGGGATTAACCTGTCTTGAAGGGGTGGACCTCAGTGCCTCTGTCAGGAACTCCTTAATTTTTCTTAAATCAGCGGAATAATTCCAGGGTAAAGCTTATTTATATATAACTTTGTCTATGAGAGGGGCTATGGCAACCAACTTTAATAAGCTGCACAGCTTAAGTGTTAACTTGTTTGCGTATGCAGTATCCCAGTGAGCAAGCACTGCTCTCAGACTTGGAGCTGATGTTCAACAATGCTCGCCACTACAACGAGGAGGGCTCCCAAGTGTTTCAGGACGCAAATACATTGGACAAAGCCCTGAAAGCCAAGTGGAAACAGATGTCCCAGTCTGCACGGACACCAGGAAACAGAAGGTATTTGTCTTGTCAACGGGTACGATGGCATTCCCTTGTTAATTCTTTTATTATATATTTTGATCATGTCCAGCTGAAATTTAGAGGTTGAATAGCAAATAGAAAAATATCTTTGTAACAGGTCGAGAGCAACACCAAGGCATACAGAAATTTTTGAGTCGATTAGAGCAGCGGTTTCGGCAAAAGAGCTCGTATTAAATCAAGCTTTTTTTTTTTTAAATGTTTATCTAGCTTTTGCTTGGTCCCAAAATATTTTTCTCAAATGTTTTATATGTCTGCCTTTTCTAAGATTGAAGGATGTATTGTTCCTTGATATGAAATTGCATGATTTGTAGTTTTGAAGTTTTAAAAATTATTTTGCTCAGGTCAAAGATATCCTCCGAGTCAAACCCACTCTCTGACAAGCTGCAGGATTTGTACGAGAGTGTCAGAGATTATCAAGACAGGTCCGGTAGAGCCCTCTCCACACCGTTTATAAAACTCCCTAACAAGACTGTAAGTAATAGAGTGAAAGGAGAGTTATACAAAAGCTTTTTTTTTCAATTGCATAAAAAAAAAAGAGTACAAAACAATTTGAGCTTCTTTAAGGGAAAGCGCTATATATAAGTAAATCGATTTTATCATTATAATCATAAAAGTTATATGCATTAATATGTGCTTTAAGCTTATGTAATTGACAAATTAAGTTGTTTTTGTTTGTGTGTGATCATTTAGTCTTAATAACATTTTATATAAATCTTTTGTCGGAGATAGGTAAGTTGTCTCGTGGTTTAATGTCTTCCAGGTCTCAAGAAATATCTTATACTGCAACAGGATTCCATGTGGGGGGATACCCAGAACTTGGTGGGTCACATTATACTAACACTTACTCAACCAGTTGGGGGAGAAAACACAGTGGCTGGAGCGGACCTCGAATGCTGGATCTTCTAACTTCAGAACCACCACACATTTAACACATTATATGTATAAAGCTTATTATTGTTAATATAATTATTGAGCTTCAATTTCTTCTCTAATGATGTATATTTTACACTTAAGAATTAACTGGAGAATATGTCATGTTTTTTCAAGTTTCACCCTATTTGGGGCAAATGTAAAATTTAAAAAAATATATTTTTGCTCCATAACAGGATTACCCTGACTACTATGAGGTTATCAAGAAACCGATTGACATGCTAAGAATACAGCAGAAGATGTCAGCCTCACAGTATGAGAATGTGGAGGACATGGTTGTAGACTTTGTGCAGATGTTTGACAATGCTTGCAAGTACAATGAACCAGAATCTGTAATTTACAAGGTATGGAGCATTTCTTTAACTCTTCAAGACTTAATAAAAAAATTGTTTTATTATGATCCTTTATTTTTAAGATGATTTTAAACAAGAGCATGCACCAGTATAACTATTCTCTTTTTCAGTATCCTAAGCGCAAAAAAAAACAACCCAACATGATATTGCCATGGTATTGAGTAACTTTTCTTTTAATTATATTCTCTCATTTAATTTTTTTTTTTTTTTACCATTTTCTCCATTGATCTTAGAGATTTTGCCTCTTATATATTCTAGGATGCCTTGACGCTACAGAGAGTTTGCTTCCAGAAGAAACTTGACCTACTGTCTGACTCAGTAAATGATGTCCCAGATGTCAAAGCACTTACCCAGATGCTGATGAAAAATTTGTTCATTGCAACGTTCAACCATGAGGTCGGCATTAGCACCGTATTTCACAAAGCTTTCTCTCCCTCCTGATTCTTTTTTGTTTTGTTTGGTTATTATCTATCCCTCATCTTTCTTGAAGTCTGATATGAGATATTATTACTTATATAAATCTTTTGGGGTTTTTTTATGAATGCTTTTTACAAATATTGACACAACTATCTTTTAGAAACTTTTTAAAAAGTATCTTTATATTTTTGTTCATGTTTTTTGTAAATAAAAGGATTTAATTATCTCATTCAAAAATAAAAGAAAATACATTTATACTTTTATCGGTACTCTTGATTATTTTTCATTCCTTTAATAAAATAACGAATAAACACATATCCTTACTTTTTCTACTGATTCAACTCCATATCAGGATGACGAGGGCAGATGCTACAGTGATTCATTTGCCGAGCTAGTGGAGAAAGATAAGAGAATGTTGCTCAGTGGAGAGGTTACAGAGTAAGTCTACAGATACAATGGTTTTATCATACCATTTGTGTAGCTTTCAACAAATTAGTAATAGTAAATTTTAATCTACCCAGTGCTTTTATGCCTTCCGTTTGTTGTTGTTTGTTTTTCTTTGTCTGAGGGTTAACCCTGATGTTTGGAAAGCTGTACAACATAAACAACGAAAAAAGTAATAGAATGTGTCTACTTCATAATAATGGAAAGTAAAATTTATCCCTTTTTTCCTGAAGAATATGTTCAGTAAACATTATAGAGATTATTTTACAACCAAGTTCCCTGTTTGATATCAGCCAGTGTAGTGTACTGACAATATGTATGCATTTATTGAAATTTATAAAATGTTTGAAACTAAAGGAGTTTGCAAGTTTACGGTTGATATTTTACAGAGAATTCTTAACCCCCTCCCCCTCCCCCATTTTTTCAAACCAGAAAACCTCTGATATTTGACCAAATCAAGAGAAATTTGGATAAGGTTGGTATAGTATTTTTCTCTTTTTAACATGATCATTCAATGTATTAAAGAATATATAGGTAGATATGCAGATTGTCTCTTTTGTACATTTTTATACTGTTGCATTGTGAACCTCACACCTTTATATTGTAAGAAAGAGGCATGTGAAAGGCTTTTCATTTTAGCTTTTTGAAGGATTTAACTTGAATCTCCTTGCCCTATTCTTTTTATCACAACTATAGTAAAGTCACTGGGGTTGTCTCAATATATTTTTTGTGACTTATATCATGACGTTTTGGGGGGGGGGGGGGTTTGGTGGTAATTTCATGCTTCTAACTTGTAAAAAGCCCATAATATTTTGACTCATCAAATGCAGGGACGATACAGGCGGATGGACAGATTTCAAGAGGACATGTTTAAAGTCTTTGAAAGAGCCAGAAAACTCAGTTACACAGATTCTCAGGTAAGCATCTACAAAATTCATGTGGCAGGTTGTAAAACAAATTTTTTATTTTAATTTTTTACATCTTTCTTTGGTTCATTTATGAACTCGGAATTAAAATTTAATGTTGTTCTACTATATTTTTTTCTAATGAACTGCTGCCATAGACTTGGGATTTCAATTAACATAAAGAACTCCTTTAATTGCTTTGTAAAGCAAGTAACAGTTTGTTCTGACACTATTATTAAATGATAAATACTTTTATTTATAATATGATTTATATCTTGACATCCTTATTTTCTAACCTGTTGGTTTCTGTTTCACAGTTGTACGAAGATGCCATTGAGATGCAGATGTTCTTCATCAAGACCCGCGATGAGCTGTGTAAAAACGGGGAGCTGCTGCTGACCCCCGCTCTCAGCTACACGGAGAGACACCTGGCACAGGATCTGGAGGAAGAGAAGAGCAGCAAGCAGGAGCAGGAGAGGCTCGAGCAAAACCAGCTAGGGGCTGTGGAGGACGGGACCACGTCTGGCTCAGACATCGGGAAAGTCAATGGAGAAGCAGGAGATACCGCCTCGGAGGGAGGCAATAAGATGGTAGGGCTCTTAGCTTGTATGAGCTGCTGACATGGTGGTGGCAATTTGTGGTAATTTTTTGTGCTTTTTTTTTTTTTTCATTTCAAGAATCGTGAGTAAATCTCATCTCCGTGGCTTTGATGTTTATCTCAGCTCAGTGCAAGTTATATGCTGTTGGTAATAAGAGGAGAGATATCCTCACTCACTGGGGTATCAGGACGGCATAACGCAGAGATTTGTCATTTTGAAATTAGCATGTGTTAAAGTTAAAATTACAGGCCTCTTCTATTGTTGATGTCAGACATAAAGATGGTGGGGGGGGGGGTTGAGATATGGAAGAGGATGAATTGGGGCAAGTGGTTGGTCGGTTTAAAATCTAGGTTGGGTCACAATTTTTTGGTCCGATTTAGTTCCTCGCTGGTTGGGTCAGTGTCAGTATCATGTGATCAGCTGAGTATCCCCGTATTGTCTCTCTGTGGCAGTTTGTAAACTTGTCTGATGTTAGTCTTGGGACCCGTCCACAATATAGCCTTGCTGTGGAAGTTGGAGGTTAAGAAAGCAACCAAACAATCAACTTAAAGGAGTCAAAGCTTCCATTTTTTAATTAACTACAGAAAAGCAATCATATTAAAACTTCACAAGATGAGATGGGCCATTCTGATGGCTCAGTGACGCTCTGACTATTGCTCACTGCTCGGTAACTAAAAGTAAGAAAAACAGGTTACCTTCTATTTTAATACTTATTAGCTTTAATTAGTATATAATTCATGCAGTTTATACTTGCATGACAAATATGATGGGGCAAGAAAGTGATAGTTTTTATTCTTTCTCCAGGATCAAGAATCCAATCTGACAGATGAGGAGTGTGAATTCAATGGGCAGATCTATGTCAAAGGAGACTTTGTATATATCAACTCTCGGTAAATATAATTTCTTGAGATTTCTGATGTTGCACCAATCCTCTGAATGAAATATTCACCAGTGATCAGGCCTGATTTAGCAGTAAATTAAAAAAAAGTTTCTCCATACAAACAAAATGCTCTTGGTAGTCATGTCTAAATTATGAGGACAATTTCCTCTCAAATTACAAATTATCATTTTGTATGGACACTCTACCTAAATTATTCTTGTTTAGTTCTTTCTGAATTGGACTACCTTTTTTCCATTGTTATTACTTTTTCTTGTTTTAATCTGGAGGCATTTTGATTTTTGTTGTTTAGATTTGGTTCTCTTGAAAATGAAGGAAAAATTTGTAGAAAACCAATATTTGTCACAATATGGTACAGAGCACTGTATTAATGGTTTAAAATATTAGCCTTATTTGTTGGGAAGAAACAAGAAACAGGTCTTCACTATTTTCACTGTGTTGCATTCATAGAGATACCCCTGATCCTCACATAATGGTCATTGAAAGTTTTGACAAAGATGACGCTGGTCAGACTGTCATTAAGGGCCAGTGGTTTTACCGTCCAGAAGAAACCTACCATCTGGCTACACGGAAGTTCTTGGAAAAGGTAAGCCTTTGCAGTTTTAGAATCGGGCATTTGCAGATTCAATAATTGAGATTCTTTTTATATATATATATGAACGTGTTCTACTGTGTTAAATGGTTTGGAATAATATCTACACTTGGTGCATTGATTGATGTTAAAATATTTTCAACATCCATGTGTTTAAGATCAATAAAATAATTGTTTTAATTTTTGTGTTAAAAATAATAAATGATGTAATGTTTATCGCTATTTAAATACAGACATTTTGACTGCATTCACTGGGTTCATAGTTTCAAGAAATATGTACCAAATTTCAAAATAGGAATTTACTAAAACAATTTATCTGCATATAGAAGCGGTGAATGTAGAGGTATAGTGTGAAGATACAAATTTTGAAAAAGCAAAAAATGCAATTCAGTTTTTTGTTTTTTTTTATTTGTTATGTGAAAATAATAGGCTCATGGATGAACATCTCAAATTAGCAATTAATTTATATAGTTGTTTTTAAAAAAATAAAGACTTTTGTTCTTGTTTACAGGAAGTTTTCCGCTGTGATGTTAGCCATGGTACCCCACTGTCTGAGATTGTTGGAAGATGTTGTGTCATGTTCGTTAAGGATTATTTCAAGAGCAAGCCACAGGTGACAAGTGATGGATATTTTGGCTTAAACTGACAGCCTACTTTCATTTTATGTGAATTTTTTTTTTTTTACATTTTATTTATGGATTGCTCTCACTTTCTTAAGTTATAGAATATCACACGGTACATTGTTTACAATGAACTGATAAACAATATTATTATAATAGTAATTAATATTTTAATTCTAGAAAAGTAAACACAGTTTTTCCAACCATGCAGAAATACATCTATATGCTTTGTTGTTGTTGGGTTTTTTTTTCAATTGAAACAAATTAGTTTCATTTTACTTTTTAACTTTATATTGTTTTTCTACTGCAGGGGATCCCTGATAAAGATGTCTATGTTTGTGAATCGCGCTACAGTGTTCGTCACAGGTGTATAACAAAAATAAAGGTAAATTTCAGGTTTCTTCATAGCCTTTAGCACAGTCTACATTTACACTGGGATGACTTGTGTAATAAGTCTTTCCAAGTGATGTCATTTTTGTTGTGATGAAGATTTTAATGTAGCGGTATCAACATTTATATGCCATAAGTAGAATTTGTAAGGAAAAAAGGTGAGTTCCTGGCAAAGCATTTATTAAATGAAAATATTTTTAAGTTGTCTCCTGTGCTGGTCTATGTAAAATTGAGCTATAAAAGACTGGTTGTATAACATAGGCTACACATGTACTTTGTATGATAAGAAGAATCTTGTTCTCAAAACAAGATATGTTCTATTGGACCACCCTTGCGAACTCAGAAAAGCCTTGTTCTCTCTGGTCTAAGAATTGTTCTCCCGATATGTAAATGGTCACAAGCATTTTCAAGCACTGAGTTAAAACAAACTTTTTTTCAGATATGGCAAACCCCACAGAGCAAAAACCTGACATTTATAAACAGAGAGGTACCGTTAATTCCAAGACGTGTTGCATCTGTATTTGCTGATAAGGTGAACAACGACAATGTCTTGGATGACAGTGACACTGTAATAGACAAATTGCGCAAGGTAAGCTTTTTCTCTAAATTAGTTTAATTAATCTCAGCTCCACAATTTCTTGTAAAACATAAATGAACCATATCGTGATAGTATTATTCCTTATGTTTTCAGTTTCTGCATAAGCTTGGTTGTTCTTTTCTTTCCTACCAAATTAGCTTTGTCAAGAGCTCAGTTAAATTGAGTGTTTGACCTCTTCTGGCCACGTGTAAAGAACACACCGTTTTAATGCTGAATTGAGCAGTAACGCTCAAGTTCTTTGTGCTGTTTTCCCAACCATGTTTCTTTGTTCCCCACAGTCTGTCCCTTCTGAAACGGAGAGTGATGATGGCAATATATACTATGATCAGTTTGTGTGCGATTTAGGCTGCTTCAAATTGGGTAATTTGTAATGACGCTTTTAATACATTATCAGTTACATCTGAATTTATGCAGACATATGTTTTTTTTTAATCCTAATTTAGTAAGTACTTTCAGAATAAATTCTTATCTTTCCAAGCATTCTGTTTTATACTTTTTTGTTGTTGTGATTTTAAAAAATTTGTTTTCTATAATATATTGAGAGTGATTTTGTAACCAGTGTAACGGAGAATCATTTTTGTTTTTTACTTCAGGTGATGGTGTATACATCAGCAACCCTAATGGCCAGCCCATCATTGCAAGGATTGACAAAATATGGACAGATAATGTGTATGTGTCTTCAGAACGAATTAATAAGTGTTCACATCTACATTTACATGCATTGTTAGACAAATGTAGTATTTCTTAGAAAGTTGGTGTTTAGCCACCTGAGTGCTGTGGGGTCAAATTTGAGCCCTATTTTGGAGGCAATAATGGAAATGGTATTGTCCATTACTGCGAATACCGAATATCTGTTCACTTCCATTCACTGGTTGAAATCATCTTTGACTGTGACGCTTTCAGAACATAATTTATAGGAGTTTTGCTAAAGCGATATATCAAATTTATAGACAAAAAAAAATTTACCTGGGCACTCGAGTGGTCAAGGCTTGCATTATTTTTATTAAAAAAATGACATTCTTAATATAAATTTTATTTAGTTCTTTGGTTCATCGTATCATCAAAAAGGGTTGAATGGAGAAATAGTTAATGCTATCACGATCATTTTCACATTTTCATTTGTATGAACCAAGTGAAGAAAGTGAAAGATAACTTATCTCATGATATATGTCCATTTTTTGTTCTGTTAACAACAGTGGGGAGGCTTTCTTCCACTACGCAAGCTTTTTGAGGCCTGAAGAGACGGAGCATCCACTGACTCGTCTCTTCTACAAGAAAGAAGTTTTCCAAGCAGCCCTGGAAGACTGCGCCCTCATCAAGAATATTGTCGGCAAATGTTGCATCCTCCACATCAAAGACTTCTGTGCCTGTAGGTTGATTGTTTGTGATCATTCTGTTGAAGCCTGCCACGGAACAGCTTAAGTTTATTTTAACCGAAGTTTATATTGGACGCAGAGAGTGAAATTTTAAAAAGTGGTTCATTGCTTTGGAAATGGTTATCATTGAAGATAGTTTATCATGTACTGTATTAATAATTTTTTTATCATCATATGTAAATCATTACATTTTTTTACAGAGACAGCTTTCCCTTTTTCCCCCTTTATCTCATTCCTTGAGAGAACACTTATTATACTTAAAAGATAAGATATTTTTAAATTTTACTTTTTCTTAAAATCTATCCCAATTTCAACAGGTCGGCCCACTGAGGTTCCTGAGACAGATGTCTATATCAATGAATCAAAGTACATGGAACAGGATAAGTCCATCAAACGACAGAAGCTGCTAAAGGTAGTTTATCAATAGATACTTGCTATGTAATATTATTAGTCATGTATAGAAAAAAGACAGATTGATTGATTATTTATTGACTTATTTGTTGTTGGTTTTTTGTTTGTGTGTTTTGTTGGTTTTTTTGTGGGGTTTTTTTGTGTGCAAGTCCTGACTCCGACATGGAGGTGATCTTATGAGATTGCCTCTTTTGATAATTGCTCATTAAAAATCAACAATTCATCATTACAAATTAGCTTTAATACTATCAAGATCTGAGAATAGTAAATTTTACTGTTTTAAATATGATTCATCTAATAAGTGTTATTTGTCCATTAAATTCTCTTCATCTTGTTTTTTTCTATTCTTTCAGAAATATACTTTGTCTCAAAAAGTTGTGGATGACGAGGTTTACTTTTTCAGGAAAGCAATCACTTTAGAGAAGGTAAGCTTTTTTTATATATTTGATCCCCTCTGCTGTGCTCTTCTATTTGTAGAAAGTCAATTCGTTCTCACATGATAACCTAGAAAACTATGCATGATTTTATTCTTTATTGCTTCACCTTTTCTCACATAAAGGAAGGGTGGGTTAAAAAAAATTAAGGACGGGCCATATTTATCATTATGCATTAATAAATGTGCTTTGTGCATTGCTATTGGTTTACAATACCACTGAGTTTTTTAGCCATTAATATGGAAGATATTTATTTGAAAATAAAGTCACATGTGATCCCTTTTTCTGAGTCAGTTTGTTTATCAATGTAGAAAAATTCAACAATGCCCTAAAATATCCTTGATTATTCAATACATTTCATAAAATTTGTTCAGTACAAAATTTTATGCCTTGCAACATTACTACATTGTTATTTCCAGGAACCATCGCCGTTGCTGATGAAGCAGAATGCTGAAGACAGTCTGTTTGTGGAGACCGAGGACTCCCTTATGGCAGAGCCCGAAGCGAGTAATGACGGAATGTCCGTCACCAATGATGCCCCAAGCCCAGCCCCAACAAAGTCACACAAAAAGGTCAATCACCAGAACCTGTTTTGATTTAAAATGGAAATGTTGAAGAATATTTTATGTTTCGGTGATAGGCAATATTTTACAATGTCAATCTTTGGTTGAATGAATTATTATGAATTGATTTGACGCCTTTCTTCAAGGTGACTCTGAAAAAGAACTTGTGGCCAAATAAATCTTTTCAAAGTACTTCTAAGTTTGGCTCCTTCCTTTAGAGAATTGGTTATATCTGTGACTTCTTATGCCTAGGTAATTTTGCAGCTTTGTTTTTGTTTTTTTTTGTTTTTTTAATTTTCAGTGTTTATTTTTTTCCTTTATGATTTATAAATCAGTCTTTACATAAAAGGGAAATTTCGCTCTTGAGTTCATTTTTTAAATTTTGGTCCTTATTCATAATGAAAAATATAAACTGTGAAATTTAAAGCTGTGATGATAATATTATATATTGATCACTATGGAATTTTCAGAGATTATTATTCCCTAACATTTGATTTGATGATTTGCTTTTTTTATGTTTTTCTTTTACAGAAACCTGTAAATCCTCGTCGACAGCCTAGTGGTTATATTGTATTTGCTGGAGAAATACGAAAACAGATATCTCTGGAAAATCCTAATTGTTCTTTTGGCGACATTAGCAAGATTGTAGGCACTAAAGTAAGTAGAAGGATTCTTGCAAGTATCCTCAAAATGCTCTTTTTCATAAAAGAATCTCATTTTGAGGACTTTGATTTACAAAAATTATATTTATAAAATATTCTTTTCAATCAGAGGGAAAGTAAAGTAAGATTATACTACAAACAAACCACCAAAAAGGTTGCTTTGTTTTTATATAAATTTTAATTCAGTACTTTCTTCATCTGTGCTCTGTATCTCATGTAATAAGGCAGATGAATTAACAGAAAAAATCCCACTCATTTTTATTTAAATTGATTTCTTTATTTGCTACCAGTGGAGAACTCTGTCCAAATCAGATAAAGATATATATGAAGATAAAGCCCGCAAGGTAGCGGAGGAAATGGCTGCCAAGCAACAGGAGGCAGACAAGGCTCTCAATGATTCAATTCGAGCACAGAGTCCTGCCTCAGATAGTGGTGGTAATTATGCATAGTCCTTCTACATTGCTTTTTTTCCCCTGAAATATTTCCTTTTTTTTTTTTTTTGGTCCAATATTATCTAGAAGTTGTTTTCATGCATGTCCTTAATATATAGTTATAAACCCCACCCCTTTTGATGTTAGATTTTTCTCATGCCTGAGTTATTGTATTTGTTGCTTTTTTTTCTTTTCTTTTTTTTCTTTAAGTTCTGTTATATAAAAATATTTCACTTCAGAAAGGCAAAGCAAGTAACATTATAAAATAATTCCTTTCGTATCATCTAAGAGTTAACATCTGTATATATGTGACAAATACAAAGTCAGATTTAAGAGAAAAAATAGGACTCAATGCCTTTGCAAGATCTAGTTCTACTCTGAGACACAACGGAGTAGTTTTTTTGTCAGGTGCATACAAGGAATTTAATAGATAACATGGGCATTTCACTCTCTATATCCGTTTTCTTTTCGGTTTTTATCGTGAGCATTTGTTACGTTTTCTGTGCATTTCAGAAACTTTTTGTTTTTTTTCCCAATGCCTGCTTTGTTGAAACCAGTCAGAAAGAAAGAGGTTGCAAAAAATGAAACAAGCTATTTATAAACAAATCTCATTTTGTAAACTCTATGTAGTTTTCCTTATGTTTTTTTTTTGTCTGTTTTTTTTTTTTTTTTAACAATTTTTTTGTGTAGGCTGAAATTTCCTATTTCTGTCACCCACTTTCATTGAATTGGTGTTTAAGTTGTGCTTATTTATATATGTGGTGTATCTATTGTGAACAATACTGTTTCCTGCACTGTTGTGTTCACCCCTCCCTCTATACCCCAGGTCAAAGTGGTCAGCAGTCGCGGCATGCAACTCCGTCAGGCTTTTCTCCACATAGACATGTATCACCCCAAGGTAATTGCAGGGACCCACAACTTTGTGTATAACCCATCCCTTTGAAATAAAATGATTTTTTCTGAGCAGCATCTTATTGGAAACAAGCAGTGTATTATTTTTAGCTGTCAGGGGAAAGCATGTGAGATGCCGGAATACTTATTTTGAGATATAAAGCAAAATAGGTTGTTTTTCTCAGTTCCTGGGTGAGTCTCTAAAGTGGGAACTAAAGAAAATTGAAATCAGAGATACTTAAAATTTAAAATTTTCATAAAACATCACAAACAAATGAACCAAAGGAAAAGTAAAATGTCCAACTTTCCCGCCCTTTTCCTAGACCTGTATACTTTAGTCTAATATTGTTCATTTGGTTCGTTGTGTTTAATGAAAAATTGTACTATTTATTGACAGCGAGTTTCGGTGATACTTAAAATTTGTATGCCTCCCAAATCAAGAGCATTTTTTTTTCTTTCAAAACTTGGTTATGTCCAGTTAGGAATAAAATTAGCTTCAGTCATATTTTTAGTAAACCATATCCGCTTTTGATTCCATAATAGGAAAAAATATAGGACCAATTGAAAGTTGTAAAATTCTTTTTGTCTTGGTTAACACGTAGAACAAATTGTGCAATATCTTAAAATGTTAGGAATGTTTAAAAAAATAAATTTAGAAAAAAGTTTTTTCAATTTGAAGCTTATAAAAATAAAAAAAATCCCTAAAGCATGTAGCTATTTTCCTTGCATGATAGAATGTTGTACAGCCTCTTGAATTTGTAGGCATTTTTTTAAATCTATCTGTTTTTAATGACTGTTTGTGTTTGTTAACTTTTCCTGGTTTTGAGTTTCTAAAAGCTAGCAATTTTACTTTTTAATATTAACTTTCTTTTTCTTATTTGGAATTTACTGAATGATGTTGACATATTAAGAAAATTAGTGAAGTCTTGACAGTTTCATCAGTGAATGAGCAAAATATTGAAATTGAGGTGACCCCCATAGATGCTTGTAACGTTGTTTTTCCCTGTCTCTTGTGCTATATTTCTGACTTGACTGTGTACACAGATTGACAATGAGCTTTGCGTGTTTGTGATGTAATGTTAACTCTGGCTTCAAGTGCGTGGATACTTCTTCTAGTCCGTATATATATATATAGTGTGCATGTGTCAAATTATTTCTTTCATGTGGTAGCCAGGCCATATGTTTAATGGAAAACAATCTTCTTCTTACGCAGGCTACCATCCATCACCATTGGGGCACCACCACCACCATCATCATCCCATACCTTACATGAACGGCTACCACAGCCCTCCCTCTCCCTTCATGGGTTAGCAATACCTCTAGCACTCTCTTCTTATTTTTTTTGCTTTCCCTCTTTTTTTTTCCTCTTTTCTTGACTTCATGCACAATAACAAAAATGCAACTCCAGGGATGGCCTTTTTTTTTCTTTTCACACTTGCTTTTTCATCTTCCCAAAATCACACAGAACACAATTTTGTATGTCCATAATCTTAATGCTTTTTTTATGGACATAAATATAGTTCATAACCAGTGCCTCTTAATTTTTTAATTCCATCTGGTTACTTACATCATTCAATAACTTTGACTCACTCAGTACATAGCATATTATCCTAATATTCAAGCTCCTGAAGAAGCTTGCAAAGTAAGATAGACTTTCAGGTGACAAAATTGGTTAAAAACTGTGAACTGGTAAATTAAAGCTCTTTCTTTTAGCTAAATCTGATTATAAACTTTGTTGTCAGCAATTCACTCATAATTGTGGCATATCCAAAGAGGGAGAAAAAGAATTTAACTTTCGTCAATCTAAGATCTTTAAAAAAATTAATAAAAGATTATTATTAGGTATTTTGATATTTGCGCCTAACTTAAAGTCTGAAGGAAATTTAAGAATTCAAATGCGCTTCTTTTAAGGGTTTTGGTGGTTGTTTTTCCAACTCTTTTGTTTTATTGTCCCGATTCATTTTTTTCTTCTTCATCATAATTTTTTTTCTTTGCATTGCTTCTTGGAATCATTATGTGCTGGTTATTCTTGCTTACTAATGTCTACTCTAGCATCAAACCTTAACCTGCATATATATGTAGAGAGAGAAGAATAAAGTTTTGCACAGCTCCATTTGTAGAATTATTTTTCAAGCATTCAAAAGCAAATATTTTCTACTTTTTTAGGGGCTATCGTGAAACTTAAATAAATTAAATATCTTCCAAAATAACGAAGATATCTCCCAGATTCTGTGTGTGTGTGTGTGTTTGTGCATGTCGTGTGTGTGTATGCGCGCGCAAGCAAAATGTCTTTACAAAATGCAGCTTTCTTTATATCAAAATCTTGTGTATGGATGCAAGTCATGCTATGTCCAAACATTCTCAAGCTCCTTGTTGATATGAAACAAAATTTTGCAAACATTTAAACTCTGTTCTGTCTCAGCTTTCACCAAAATATTCAATGAAATGCTTTATCTTTTACATAACATTTCTAATTCTAAGAAGTTGATTTTTTTTTTTTCAATGAGACTGTATTATATTCACTGTGTACTCGTTGAGCAGAATTTAAATTTTGGAAATGCGCAATATAAATGCAATAAATTATTATTATTATTATTATTCTCTTGCCCCTTCTCACCCTTCCCTCTTTTTTTTAAAACTAAAAATATATAGGCTATCTTAAGTATTTGACATGCTTTTTCTTTCAATTGCACCAGTCTAGCCAGACAATAAATAATAGTTTTAATCAAACAAATTCCTCATTTTCAAATCGTTTAAGTATAGATAACTTTATGGATTGTTCTGTGAAGATTTTTAAAAGGACTTTTAATTCCTCTTCTTAATATGGATGTTCTTTAAAAAGGTATATCATTTGAATATGCTTTTTAAAGGCAATGATTATATTAAATATTTCCGTCAACTTCTAACAGCAGAAAAGTCAGGAAAAGTCTACCCTCTATAGGTTTTCACAATATCAGCCAATTTGGAGCACTTTTTAAAATTTCTTTTCATACAAAATTCAAAGAATTATGTAGAGTGACAAATTATACTTATTTTTTTCTTATACAAATTTTTTTACCTTTGTAAATTTTTCACTTTCCTCAATTTGTTATCTTGCTTCTTATTTTTATAAAAGTATTTAACAGCTTCTTACGAGGATGGTAAAAATGCTCTCTATCATATTGTATCATATGCATCATTTTAAAGTTTTTTTATATATACTACTTTTTAAAAAGATATACTCTATTTTATACATTCTTTTTATCAATAGAACCCTATAAAAGTTTTTTTTTTTTTTTTTGCTTCAATAGACATAATACGTATTGTCATATTACACCCAGAGGTAGAAAGACTTTTTTAGCCAGAATGCAACTAATGTGGCTCTATCATAACAGTGTGTTGCAAGGCAGTATAGGTCCTTAGGGCCTAATTAATTTTCACATCTTTTTTTTTTTATTTTTAATTTTTTTTTTTTTTTTTTAAATTTTTCTCAATAAGTGATTATTTTAGTGGTAGCATCAGTGAGAATATTGTTTATCTTCTGTTCAATGCTCAGGTCAAGGTTACCAGCAGTGCCCTCCTTCGCCAGTGTTTGTCTCCGTTCCGCCCAGAACTCAGAAACTTATGCACTCAGAGACTTATCTCAGGTAAGCATCCATCCATAAAAATGTTTGGTTTGGTGATTTCTTTATGTTAGTTGTAAAAGACCAGGGCTATTTTGCGGACTTATGTCTGACAATTTACAGGCCGCCAGACAGAGACAAAGCTGGAAAACAAGGACTTCTGTCTTGGACAGTCACATTATACTGACACAAACACAATTACAGTACACCTCAGACTCGACAAATTACCTCGATTGTACCCAGATGGTATGGAGCCAATGACACACCAATCAATGCTATATCTAATCTCATCCAAAGCAGACATGTCCCTTATGGCTGTAAGTGTAATTGTAAGATGAATGGGTGCTCCATAAAAAATGAGCCTGTATCTTTCACTGAGGATATTTCACATAGTCCTTTGGGTTTTATACTATAGTTCGCTCTTTGTGCTATAACATGTATTCTGGAAACAAACTTAGAATACCTTCAGATGTGTTAAATGCACATCCTTGTTTCTCTATCACAAAAAATGTTATTCCAAGAGACTTCTTGAGCAGTTCGAAATTTTTAGTAAAATGTTAACAAAATGCATTTCAGGTACATTGAAGGACTGACAACTGATTCTCATAGCATTTCCAACTGGAATCGACAGATGTCAGCCACTCAAGAAAATGTACCAATGATCCCTGAATCCAATCTGCCTGGGGACTGGTTGTCCCAAGGCGCTGGAAACCACGGTTCTGTGACCAATGCATTGTGGGCCCTCCGCGACTTCATGCTCAAAGACACGCTTAGCATAGCCCGTACAGTACCGTTTAATGATTTGTAATTGTACAGCATCTGTAAATGCCTTGGTTAAAAGTTCCATCGTCTTATATTATTAAGTGTGATAATGAAAAAAAGCTCATAATAGAAAGTTTGAGGTGCACAAGTTTTTTTGTTTGTTTTTTTTCCATTTCTAAATCAGTCTCAAAGTTTTGCTTTTTAAATTGCAATTGTTCGTGTTCTATAAAATTATTGTCTAAAGGTGTATGGTTTCTTCCAGTTTTAATCCTTAGGCTTAAGTCCATTCCAGGATTGATTTGATTTACATGGTGGCTTGTTTTTTCTATACGTTTCTCATAGATTATTGTGTTGTGTTCAGTGTGGTGGTATTTATTATAAAAAGTAAAACTCATGTTCATATAGCTTATGCTTTTATATTTGAAAATACTGCAAAGAATGTCATTAGTTTCAATTATTTGTGCTCTTTAAAGTTTTGTAAGCTGTTAACAATAAATAATACAATAATTCTGTTATAATTATGACATACAGCTTAACCACAAATCCCTCTAAGAGTAGTTTAAAGAGTGTTAGAAAATAATGCAGGATCTTGAATTTTTCCTGCTTGTCCTAGATCAATTTCCTTTAGTGCCAAATGACATCCACTATGGCTATCATAGCAGGTTGTTATTGTATCATGCCAGTAAATTGTCACCAACAGTTAAGTGTTAGACTTCAGTATTAGCTTGTATATTATATTAATTTTTATGCTGATTTGGATCCTCACTCATCTTGCCCAACCAGTATTTAGCCTTTTAAATAAATAAGCTAATTTGTTAAATAAAAACTTAACATAATAACAAGTGATAAGCACACAAGTTGCTTTCTTAAGTAAAAATAGAAACAGCAGTATACCTCTTACGGGAAAGACGTGTTTAAAAGATGATCAGTTATTATTACAAAGATCAACTAAAATTATTGTGGTTATATTGTGTGTTAGTGTGCATATTGCTATAACACAGCACTTAGTGCCTGGCATTAACAAGGATACTCACTGCCATCCGATTTCATATGTATGTCTGTCATCATACATTTGTATCTATTTCATTAACATTTATCATCATTACTTTTGGAAAACTTGGTTGGTGAGAGAGAATTCTGTATCTCTATGTTTCAGCTAAAAATTGCATACATGTATTTCACAATTTAAGTGTTATTTAACTTCAGTGCTTTTTTTTCTGTTTTGTTCATTTTATGTCACTCAAAGATTACTTACATAAATATCTGTTATAATTGCATGAGTTAGGATTGTCATTTTTATTGTGCTCTTTGTTGTATTACTATTTCAAGTATTTGCTTCAATATGTGTGGGGGGATGGGTTGTTCACTGATTAGCGAAAAAGAATAGAAACCTCTAACATCCCCAAGCAAGCATATTGAATTTTCAGAAGGCAGCAAAATTTTGTACAAATAATTGTATTTCATTTTCATCGTGTTGTTTTAAGTTCAGATCTGGTGTCTTTTTACTACATTTATTTCAGGATAGGAATCAAGTTAGTCCTTTTGACAATTATTTTTGTATGAGAGGCTCTAGTCTAAGGACAAATAATCAAGGTTTTCAGTTTCTTTATAAGATATAATAGTATACAGTGTACTATTCCTGAAAACTCATATTAGATTAAATAAAGTTCTGACTCTTCAACATTTCACTTGAAAAGTAATTGTACTGGCAATTATTTGTTTGATATAAGATTTCTTTCCTTATTTTTACTTCACTTTTTTATATAAATTATTACTCTTGTGAACAATAAATATATTTTTGTCTCAATTTATAACTTGAGTTGCTTTCTTTTTTCATGAAGTAAAACTATTTTTAAGGAAAACATGGTCAGGATAGAAACAGATGGTGCTCTTTTGTCCGTTGTCTAGTGTGGAGGGCAATGATGATGATCTTTCCATGGAAAATCTTCCTAGCATAAAAAGTGTTGTTTAGAACTATAAAAAATAGATGAAACAAAGTAGATAAGAGGCAAAAAAAACCATGTCTTTTGTCATTAATAGACTAGATTATTTTAAATCACTTTTTTATTATCTACAACTGATAAAAGAATGTAACATCTACAACAAATTCAAAATCATGCTACAAGATTGATTGATTGACCATAATATTACACCAATTAAAAATGAACCTGGCTGCATTGGCTGCCGATTAAATTATCAATTCAGTTTAACTTAAGATCTTGGTTTTGAAGTGGGCAGAAACCCAAATTCCACTTAGCAAGTTTCTAAGCAGTTGGTGACTAGTATAATAAGCACCATTTTAATTACAGCCTTTCGAATTGAAGCAGTTGTTTGAAAACAAGTTTTAATCTGTCTTCTCATACCCACACAAAATATTAAGTTTAAATAAAGTTTTACCCAATCCAACAAAAATCTGTCAAGGTATGTACAGATTTTAGACTACCCTGTCTTTATTGTTAATTTGCTCTCCTTAATTTTGGAAGCTGAACATGTAGCATCAACACAGTACTTTTAAAATCTAATCTATTTTCAAGTAATCATTTGTGAATGTCCTAACTTGATGCTAAAGATATTAAATTTATAATTTTTACTAATACATGTACAATACATTTCATCACAGCCATAAACACACATGTAAAATCTGAAACCTCAACAAAAGTTTAAAAAAAGAAAAGACATGGAAGTGTCATGTTTTTTTCAACATCAAGAAAAGATGAGAAAAGATATTTATTTAGCTATTCTGTGTTTGTTAATATTAAAGACACACACATGCATTTATATACTGTTGGCATATTCTATAACTTGCAGTTATCATAATTATCTTTGACCATAAGTTACATGAATATCTGAACTACATTAACTTCATTTTACATTGAAACTTGAACGTCTAATTTAAGGCACAGCATATAGACCTATATTGTATACAAATTTAAAAACCAACAACATATCAATTTTTAAAGCATTATAAATGTAATAACCACATTTTCCAAGAATAAATTTCAGATAATACATTTTTTTTTTAATTGCACATTGTGTTAATAAGTCATTCGATCTTGTAGTTATAGGGTAACACAGAGTTGTCTGGTACAAATTCGTTTTACTTTATTAACAGAATTTTTCTCATCATATCTTCATACTTGAAAATATGACTCACTTGATTTGATACATAATTATGTTGAACATTCCTCAATCGAACAATTCTGAGACTTCTACACACAATTGTTAAATTTAATGCATATCATTTTATTTGCAATGAACTTGTGTCTCATAACCAGTACTGCTGCTTTTAATTTAAAAGAAAAAGGCTTTCAGGATTTAGCCATATCCGTACAACTCTTTTTCAGATCTGAAATATGTTTGGACAAAATATACTTGAAAATTGCACAATCAACCCTTTGAATCCATAACTTTGTACTCAAACATGAAAATAGATAAAAGTTGAGCAATAGACAGATTCTAAAGTACAAGGACAACAGGAACAGAAATGTTAAGTGTAATTGTAAATAAAAAGGACCGGGGTTAGTGTGATCTGTAATAATAAAAGTTTGTGATTAAAAAACACAACATTGATTCCCGTTATGGATCTCATAGTCATACATTTGATCTAGACATCCCTCGTACTGGCCTTTCCTTAAATGGATGTAAATTTTTGAAAAGTAAAAATGTATTTCCATGATGATCGTAACTTGCAACTTCAATGTTCTTTAAAAACGTCAGGTGCACAAAAATCTTAAGTGGAGACAAAAAAGAATCAACGCTTTGCCGCCTAAACTTTAATTTTTATTTATTTAAAAAGTGGAAAAAAATCATGTTTTGTTAATAACTTAGATTGTTTACCTCACCCTCTTTGGTATTATGTCCACAAATATTCATAAAGTATTTTTTCATTTTAAATCAATGTGCACCTTAAGTGAACATGCCTTTCCATTTACCAAATATAGCCTTTTAATTATTATTCCTAATTAGCAGACCATAATAAGTTCTCTTTTTACCATCTTTCATATTTCATTGATTTGTCAAATTAGATTTTGAGGCAAAAACATTTTTCCAGAGAGATGGTTTCATTGATACAAGTTTCTTATTTCATATTTCATTGATTTGTCACAAAGAAATTTTAACAAGATTTGGTTTTTATATTTCAAGATTAATTTCATGAAAAGCAAAAGAATCAAAAGTTCCTGTGCTTTTAGTAATGTAAACCCACAGCACTTTTCATAATGAAACTATGAGGTCACTAAATTCGCAAGATGAATAATATCCAAGGCTGAAACAATACAGTAAAAAATATAGGGACGAACATACAGAATAAAGATTGGCAGGAGCAAAACAATAGAAAAGAAATTTAGAAGCAACAATATTAAAGGCTTAGATAGAAAATAAAATTTCCTTAAATGGTTATTCAACTATCACAGTCAAGAATATCAACAATTCAAGCTTTCATTTTTACATGAAATCTTGGCAAATGAAATGAACTGTCAAAGAAGATAAAAACTCAGGAAACAACAACAACAAAAATCCATTATTTGACTCAAATATCTAACAAGATTATATGCCATAGGTATAATAGTCAAGCTGGTTTGCCCTTTCTCGTTTTTTTCATAACATGATATAAAACTCTCTATTTTCTCTCTCTATGTGCCTTAGCTACTCTACTCTTTGAAGGAAATAAAATATTATATCACACGAAAAAAGTATTATTTCTATAAATGTAAGAAACTATTTCGGTAGGTGTGGTATTTATCATGAACATCTCAATTTGTATGTAACCATAAAGTTTGCCCTAAATAATACTGCAATTAAGTATAGACATCATATTTCATTCTATAACATTGAGATTCAAAGGAAGATATAGTTGTTTTTTCCATAATTTGATATAATTCTTCAATGCTTATATCAAATAATAAGCTTCAGAGTTTGACAGCACAAATGTGCAGCAAGTTGCCTCTGGGGATTTTTTGAAGACGGGTAGGATTGGAAACCTAATAAAGTAAAATAAAACTTGGATCAAAAGCGTTTGTTATCAAGCTAAGAAGCACACAGAAACCAGACTAGGCCTACTCTCTCCTCTTTCTAAAACCTCCGCACAAATCAAAGCTACCACACCAAGATGATTAATTATATGTTTTTTCAAGCACAAAAAGTTAGTAAATATAAAAATTACACATCCTAAGACTAGAGTCTCACTATGCCTCACTTTTCTCATTCTTCTCTTTTTTTCTTATTTTCGTCACTGGAGATTGAGGTCTCAAACCGGCGATACCACTCAAACCGAGAGAAAATCTCCACGAATATGAGGGTTCCAAGGAAAACGAGAACAGCTCCGATCCAGTGGACAACTGTGAACGGATTCTTGAAGTAGATTATAGAGAAGACCAGACTGACAAACTTGCGCAGGGTCACCACAAGAGTGACGGTCAGAGAGGTGCACTCCGTCGTCAGGACAAACACACTGCGGATGCAGATGAACCTGGGAATTTTCAGTTAAGAGGAAAATAATGATCAGCAATTTGATGTTTTGTTATAAATAGACCATTAAAGAGGATCTTGGCAATATATGGTTTACAATATGGCGACATAGAGCTGGGGAAAATTAAACTCTGAATTTACTTAGCAAAGAGAATACAATATTAATCACAGGTTGAACATCTTTTAAATCCTAAGATAGGTAACTTTATTTGGATATTGATTTTCCTTTAATCAGCCAACCTAAGAACCTCTGTACCATAATAGTATCCAATAAAGCCATGACTTGTTGGCTATATTACTGATCATATTTTTCGAGTAGACATCAAAAGATACAGAGGAATCCTAAAAAATGGAAGTCAGTTAATTCCAATTTCTTAGTTATAGACCAAATTTTGCAGAAGGATAGGTTATTTTCTATTTGGCTATGTAAAAATTAGACTACAAATGAGGTCTTTATGATTTGATTCTCTATATTTGAAGCTGGCACCACCAATTGACATTACACAAGTGCTATTTGTCAAGCAGTATTTCATGCTCATTGTCGCCCAAGACATGTTTTAGAAGAAATATAATCAGCTGCCTATGGTTCATCTATGTCACTTTCTGTATTTTAAATCCTCCTATTTCAAAGGTTTGATCCAATCCCAAGCAATTCAAATTATCACTGTATTGCATTTTAAATGATTCAATTAAAAGGGTAACGCCAATTTTCAAATGAAGTCAACATAAAAAGCGTGACAAAAAAGTTATCTGAGATTTGTTTTATGTTCCTTTTGATCCTATAACAAGACAAGAACAGCAGGTGGGATTTGAACCTCAGGCTTCCTGTTCGTTAGTCAACAGCATGGATGACTGCTTAGCCTCTAAAAATACTACCACATACATACAGCTATTCTTTTTATGTGTCAAAAGGATACTGTGAGATTGTGATGAAAATCAGCCATAACCAAGCCCAAGGAAGGGTTCCCCCAACAACAGGCAACTCATAGGGATCTGATGATAAAAACAAGTTTTTAGAAAAATTTTAAGAGGTAATGTAATTAACAAAAAGTTAGCCTGAACATTATATTTATTCAAATGATTGAATTGAGGAAAAATCAAAAAAAGAAAACAAAAAAAAAATCAAATGAAAAATGTGAGCCAGATATTTCACATTTACAGTACTTCAATTTGGCTTAATTTGCCAATAAAAATCGCATGTTTTCATTGAAAGTGATTGTTTTGTCTCATCTACTACAATCTTGACCATTAAATGACTGAATGTAATATACATGTATCTTACAACATTTTTGTGCAATGAATCAAGTGAGGTTGAAAAAGTTAATCATATTCTTATGACATGCAAGTCTCTGTAGAGAACAGTTTGTCTTGAATGAAACTTCAAAATCTACTAGAAACATGTACATCATGACACTGTCATTTTATGATAGACAATTATAAAAAACAAGTTTTTTGAAAATATATTATTGATTTTAAATGTCATCTCCTATTTGTTGTCTTTTTTTATCTACTTTAATGCAAAATGAATTATCAATATGGCATAATCGCATACTTATCTTCACGGATATAATTATTAGTTAGATAATCACCTGAACCGTTAAACTCAACAAAACATCTATGGATGTCATTGTATAGCAGTAGAAAACCTGGCAGCGGAAGGAAGTGCTAAGTGAGGGAGAAAAGAGAATATGGCAATCAAAAGTAGAGTTAGAAATTTATTGGATATGACAAATGAATAAATATGTTAAGTATGTCGATCATGAAAAAAGAGGGGTTAGAAAAAAATATAAAAAAACACATGTAGAGTTAAACACATAATTATTTGAACAATGTGACAGATTTTCAGTGAACATCACAAAATTAGGCAAACTATTTTTCTTTATATGAAATTAGGCAAACTATTTTTCTTGATATTTATAAAATTGAAAATGCACTTGTACATAAGTATATATTTTATAATCTTTTCAATTTAAATATAATCACAATGATAAATATTACAGGGGAATAAGAGATTCAAGAGAACTCTCAAGAAACAACAACAGCTGCTGAAATAACTCAGTGGTATTGTATTTTTCTTTCAAAGATCACATAAAATCAAAATATTGCAACATAGAACAACAGAAAAGTTCCCATGGATGTTTTCACATTTCTTGGACATCTTAGGATATCTTTGAGCTTAATCTTCACTAACAATTCATAATGGGTGATCTTGAAACAAGTATCAAAAAGGAAGAGACTGAACAAATACCCATCTTACATTGTAGAACAGAGCCTCAGATGGGTGCTTTCCATAGACTGCATAGGTCTGCTCCTGGAAGATTCCCATCCGTGCAGAAAGAAATAGAGACAGGACCAGAAGAAACAGACCTGGATTATATAGGAAATATACAACCAAGAGAAGAGATAATATGTATTTAGTACTTTAAATGATCAACTAAAGTACATGTATTAAAATCAACATTACAGGATGTAGTCTCAAAATGTATTAGTATACTTTTAACACATAACATACCTATTTCAACTTACTATCTTCAAAATTTATAATCAGGAATTCATAAAGATCTTATTTTTTAGTAAAGCTCAATAGTTTCAAACCAATATACAAACTTTATAGACAATTTAAGTGTTAAGACAGCGTTGATTTAATGCTAGTTTGATTTATCTCAGGAACAGTTTAATTATCATGCAACCAAAATCAAAAGAAAGAAACAAGTAAAAAAAAGTGTGATATTCATATTATCTACTTTTCCTGCTCTTGAACACACACAAATAAATTGATTTCTGAACTATTAACTACATTTCATGTCAATTTCTTTATTTTTGTGAAATGAGGACGTAGCTTAAATATACAAGTCAGTGTTTCAAATGTTAACGCCAATTACCTGTGACCCATATCATATAATCATAAGTTGCATCACCAGTGTGGCCCACCATTTTTTCCTGACAAATTTGGTCAAAGAGAGAAAAGTTTAGTAATATAATACTGTTTGATAGATTTAAAAAATCCGTTACAATTTAAAAAATGTACAACAAAAAAGCCCTTTCCAGTCTATTCGCACAGGAAATATAATTATGTTAAATGCAATATTCACCTGTGTATTAATTACTGAATTTATTGGCAGTGAGTTAATGTACTCTCAAACAAGTCAATAAATTAGTCATAGACTGCCCAATATGTTGAAAAAAAAAGAATGTTTTAAATTTAATACAAGAGTCCTCTTAGGAGGAATTATTTTTCAAAAGTTGAGACAGACCTGTTAACAACAAATTTAATATAGCATCAGCAGGAAAAAAAAAAGAAAATAACTGCAACTATAGAGGACTCAGTCTAAAGGTAAGATAACGTTCATTCCAACATTATAAGAAATTCGATCTTCTATAAGCAAAACTGATACACTTACCTTTTGATTTGAGGACGCAATTGTGCAGATTACTATGCCAATGGTTATGAGAACAACTGACAAATACTTCGTGGGCTTGTACCTTGGATGGTAAAAATTATTACAAATTAAACAGCAAGAGTTGTAGCAATAGGAGACACATACACTCATTCACATAAAAAGAATTTAGCATAAGCAAATTTTACAGCAGGTATCCTAGTCATGGTCATAGTGCCTGCCCGATTCGGGGTTGGGATGCCATATGTTTCCCATGTCAGATGATCTTGCAACAGATATAAAACAGCCTAAAAAGTTCGCAAATTTGGAAATTTAAAAAAAAACGAAATATAGAACATTTTACAATAATATTAACAAATAGTTACATTCCTGTGTAAATCTGTAATTGCTTTGAGCTTAAAGTTGAAGAGAGGATATTATTTTCTGCCAAAACAAAAGAACAAATGTCAGAGTAAATGTTACTCACGATCTTTTCAAGATGAGCACACCTAGTATCAGATTGGCAATCAGAGAACCCTGAAACAGTTCAAATATAAGATGAACATTAAAAAACCTTTACAAAGCTTTGACAGAATACAGTCTTTGTATGAAAGTTCCTTAATGTGAACATTTACTTTGTCTTAAATTACAAAATAAGTGCATTATTCTGTTTGACATTCTGTCAGCCATTTCTTTAATACACATTTCTGTAGACATATGGTTTAACCAAAATGTAATACATGTACATACCGCTCTGAAAATCATATGCAGAGGCATAGAGATGTTGAAGCCCAGAGTGTAGTTGTTCAGGGTTTGAACGACGAAAAAGAATGCCACCATCACAACATAATATCTGTTTGAATAATAAAATCATAAATCTTGTAGATTTTTAATGGAAAATTTACACTGTCTGTTATCTTACATGATAAGTATCATGCTTTGCACATTGTTAGACATGTTGACATTTTTTTTTAAACTTATTACAATCAGTGTAGATAAGCTGGCTAGAATCTTGTACATGCATTTTAAGGACATTTTGGAAAGCTCTTACCAACTTCATCAATAAAGTATACATTTTCTTTACTATGAGGTCTAACACTTTACTTTTATAGCTGAAATGATTTATAAATCTTTACTTCATGACATCTTTAAAAAAAAAATTTAAAATATATATATATAGGAAAGAATACAACTTACTTCATGGGAATTGCAGATTTCTTTGTGAGAAATCTTGTTGTGATGAACAGTCCTTCCAAGCAGTTAAACAAAAAGGCAAAGAAGGTAATTGTATTCCCACTGTTTGGATACCTCCTGTTAGAGACAGTTAAACACAATTTTAGCTTATAAACTTCAAGCAGTTTGGTAATTTTTTCTTTTGTGTAGCGTACATGAACTTAGATTCATGGAAAGAGAATAGAAATGTAGATGATTAATAGCCAATATATAATTATCTTAAATATTTGATTCCAATTTTTTTTTTCTTTCATTCGGAAAAATGTGTAGAATCCTATATAATAACACCAACAACATTAACATATATCTCAAGATGTTTATGTTCACTAACCTACTTTGACTCGATCAAGACATAAAATAAGGTGACGGGTGAAGTTGTATGCCCTCCTAAGATCTTGATGAAAATCATCAATGTTCTACTTTGTACGCCTACACATTTTTCTTGGTTTTACTTTGTTCTGAGTCCCACCATGACAATTTTTACAAGTACTTTTTTATAAAAATGAATTGTGAGAATGATTGTGCATAGTAAACATTACACACCATGTCTCTGCGTTTGTTTTTTTTCTTTGAAATTGTATTCTGGTTTTCTGTTTCCTTGGCATCTTTAACCCATCAGCTTTGCTTGCAACTCTTGGTTCTTTCAATTCAATGCTGCTTCAGTGTTGAGCTTACAAGTGCCTTTTAGGTGTTGAGATGGACTTTTAAAAGTGTTAAGTTTAAGCATTATTATGGTCTGATATCTGCTTAAAGTAACAGTACACTACATTACATGATCTTTGATATAAATAAAATTGGAGACTAAACAAAAATAAAAGCGAACCCACTTTATGAGTGCTTCCAGGAAAATAACATTGCTGCAACAGCCAAAGAAAACCAAGCCTATGGGGATGGCAGGATGCATTTTTCAAACTTAAACTGAGGATAAAAAAGAAGAAAGAAATTTGGAAAAACACACTTTTTGTAAGTCATTTTCACACAGTTTATACTCAAAGCTTAAGAACTATTAGACACCATGTGACATTTTTCAGAGCAAACAATAAATGATACATTTAAAAGATATCATACACAAACACAAGCCTAGCCAATTACAATCAAAATCAGCACCTGAAACTTGAAACTGTACACAATTCTTATTTAAAGACACACACCTCTTCACGCATATACAAGAATACACATTTATAACACTGCGACTGTCCTGACCCGGAGACCAACGTTTACCCCGCTCTAGGTAAAGCTATTTTGCAGCAATCTAATGGATGCTGGTACAAATGAGTTTTTATATCTATCTGTTCTTGCCCTTTTTGAACTTTCATTTGGGGCTACAAGGGTTCTAACTATTACCCTTTCAGTCAAGAGACACACAGGAGCAATGTTATTCCATGTAAAAAAGGATTTGAACTGAAACGTATCACCCCCACAGCTATTCAAAAGTATGAAAATACAAGTTTTATCGTGATGACCTGCAGGAAAGAAAATAATAATTGGCTTCTCCTTTATTCCCACCTCACTTAAGTAATAAATGATGATTTAAGCCAAAACAAGCAAGATAGTGAAATCTCAGCGCAATAGAAATAGATCTAAAGGCCTAGATCTATAGTTTTATGAAGTTGTATTTAACTAGAAATTATTAAAAAATAAGGCGATATCAGCGCAACACTAAAAGTAAGAGCATCAGCTGAACAGGTGATCAATTTTGCCACACCCCATTTTTACATACACAGTCACCTTTGCCAGTACCAGTCCGGCCATTTGAGCAGCCTTCATCTATAGCACCCCGGGGTTATTAACCTTCTCATTTTTAAAAAGTTGAAATACTACTGCTGCCACTTCTTGTTATCTTTGCTCCTGAACACTGTTCTGTGGAGTAGCTTCTGTGAAGATCTATGAATTCAAGAGTTTGAATCTCAAATCTCGACAAATGGTGCCGCACTCATCTTCAGGGACCCTGTGGATTGTGCGAGGATTTCTAAAAGAAACAGTTACAATTTTACTTACACAGTCACTGGAAATGCGAGAAAGGAAAAAAAAACAGCCTTAGTAGAGCCTACTCTCTCAGACAATTCTTTGAATAGATTATATATTTCTTGAGGGATTGGGTTATATCTAGACTAGATATTTTAGAAGTATAAATCTACCCTTGTCAAGGATTGTCTTGATCTTCAAGCGCTTGTTTAACTTAGTTTCCAATAATGGAAGTTGGCGAACGAAAATATTGTCATTCAGTGGGTAGTAGTCCTTAGCAGTCAGTGATATGCTATGGTCTAACACTGCCATGAAAGCAAAATAATGGACTTGAAGCAAGACTGTCTATCGGGTGAAGAAGAGAAGCGCTTTGTAAAACGACATTTAATTTGTTTAGAGAACGAGGCCGGTTTTGTACACACAAAATAATATTACTGAGTTTCATTAACCCATTCAGAACAAAAACTAACATTAATTTTCCCATAGTGTATGACTGTGTCCTTGTAACTTTTTCATTGTTATTTTGTTCTTTCTTAACAAACACCACTCTTTGTAGCTGCGATAATTTCTCTCCCATTTTACCGTCTCCTATATTGCAAGGAGGAAGGACACAGTTCTACTTTTAACATAACAACTTCGGCACATAACTCTTGTTTTTAAAACGCGGCCTGTTATTGTATCAAACAATGTGTCAACTCATTACATGTATAATTTATGGATATTATAATAATGTTTTTAGAAAGGTGTGTGAAAAGACTGAAAAAGAAAAAAAATGTCTTTCAATGTGTATTGGGGTATCTTGAAAATAAAAAAATATAAAAAATTGTTAAGTGCGGTGCAATTATTAAGCATTGGTCACAAAGTGGTTAAGGCTACTTCGCCCTGTGAAACCAAGGAGACGTTAAACACTGAGATACAAAACTTGGCTCTTAAACACTATAGTAATACGCACTATAGTTACCCTACTGTAATTTATTGTTTGTTGAATCAACTTCCTTATTCAATCAAAGATTTCAGAGTGAAAGTTTCATGCCCTACAACCACGCCTTGCCTACAACGTAAACTTAGAATACTAAAAATACACAAACCCTAGTAATTATGTGTGCTCGTGGGGTTGATTTTTTTGTTGTTTTGTTTTGTGTTTTGTTGTTGTTGCATTGTTACTGTTGCCCCAGACACACCACATAACCTAACATAATTTGTGTATTTTCTCTGAAAATTAACAACTTATGTCATGACCATTGCGTCTCTCTGTGTGTATAAGTAGATGCAACAATAACAAAAAATATTCGACGTGTTTGCTAGTCTACTCAATAATTATTTTACATCTGGGTTTTATTGACTGTTTCCATGTGCGTGAAATAGTTCCCGCATGACTGGTGAATCAAACAGGGGAAGTGTGACGTAATTAGAAATAGGACTAGGAGTGTTAGGGAATGGCTGAAACCGCAAGATTCGTTATTTAGGAAACATACGTTCACCCGAGCACTGCAATACGTGCACCTAATCACTCTAATACGAGCTGAACAAGTGAGCAACTTAAAGTACATTCGTTTGTTTATTGGTTTCTTATCGCCGATCGCCAAGCTATGCAAGCATCACATTCGCGTAAAAACGTGGTTGCACGGCACTCCCATAGTACGAGGAGTTTTATATAAATCTCACCTCTGATTTAAGTGAATATGAAAAAGTTAACTAACCGTGTCTTCAAAACTAAGACTAGTAGTGTATAGTGTGGGTTGAGGAAACTATTTATCAGTGAAAAACTAGATGCGTGTTCTTCTACTCAGCAGGCAGGTTCTATATGACTGTATTGGGTTCGATCCTAATCAAACTCCCGTGCTTTCTGTTGCTTGGATCTGTGACTAGCTGAGCCAGATTCCTGGACTTCCCGCCGCTATCCTCGCTATGTCTCCGCATGGTGGCATGTTATTTGCAAGACATCAATCTCCAAACCCGTCGTCGTATAGACTATCTATGAGGCGTCCAACCAGACGAGAGATGTTCGCAACTCTCAAAAGGGGATTACTTAAAAAAAAAAAACCCCCAAAAAAAACAACAACAACAACAACAACAACAACAATAACAACAACAAAAAACAACGCTGACATTTCTGCTAACATCGGGGCTTAAGACTTATTTTGTTGAACCAACTTTCAAATTTGTTTTACAGCATAGCTAAACCATCATTTTGATCATTTCCTTTTTTGTTTTTATATACTGTTTTTTTTTCCGGGTCTTGTTTTCCATCCCTCCGCACTCGCTTTTTTGAGTTTGTTATTATTTTTATTAAAGAAAAAAAAGGAATGTTTGTGAACAAATAGAGAAGCAGAGAGAGAGAGAGAGAGAGAGAGAGAGAGAGAGAGAGAGAGAGAGAGAGAGAGAGAGAGAGATGAGGAAAAAAATTCACGTTTGTAAAATCATGTTATCGTATTTTCTACGCTGATCACTTTTATGAGATTGGTTGATTTCCTTCTTCTTGTTTTTAAACAGAAGACAATTTCCAAAATATATTGGTACCAAGCTACATTAACAGGTGGAGGGCAAAATATAATAATTACGTATAGAAGCACTCCAAATGAAAAGACGAAGCCTTAATAAGTAAGCAACTAATTAGGTAGCAACAGTTTACAATAGATATTGACAAAGAACGAATGAACTAGAAAGGGCAATTACGCGATGAATGGTGAAAAAAGGAGAGGGGGTTGGAGAGTAAATTGAAATACAAAAGTGAGATACTAAAGAGGGTATTTACATAAACAGAGGGGAAAAGGCAATAGCGTGAGTAGGAGGCGATGCAGCCACGAGCTGGAAGGAAACACATTAAAGAAAAGATAATAAAACTTTACTAGTTAGCAACTTAAATGGCTATCTTTCTTATTCGCCGATTTATCTTTACTTCAAGAGAGACGGTTTGAAATGGCGTCTCATCCTTTCCTTTTTCACTATCAGCTTCTCGATTGTCGTTTTTAATAAATCTGTTTTACTTTGGTAATGCATTTTTGGAAAACGAATTTAGTTTTAAGAATTGTTTTGCTAAGATTTGTATTGTAGAATTGGTACTAAAAGTAATGGATTTTCAGATTAAGTTTAAAAATGTATTTTGACAGAAGTTAGGATACATTAATAATTTTACAGAAGTTAGGATACATTTATAATTGATGTATCTTAACTGATTAAATGATGCGGTATATATTTTCTCTTTAATATTAATTTACTTTTCCCATTTGTTTGTTCTTGTAGCTATCTATTGTTGTTATGGTTTTTCCCGCGGCTGCTGTTATTATTTGAATTGTTTCTATAAAGTATTCTTTTCTTTTTTATTTTGGGTGTCTATTTGGTTGGTTGGTTGGTTGGTTGGTTGGTTGTCGATATTTATTCACTTTTGTTTTTCTTTTTTTTTTCAGTAAAATGCACATGTGTTGTTAAATTGCTTTGTTGACTTCTTTTTGTTACTTGTTTCAATTTCTCCTCCCAAAGCCCTTTCCGGTTTGAAATGGAAAGACGTGATTTTTTTTTGTGTCATTTTCACTCATCCTGATAATTATATTTCCTTCTAACCCAAAGCAAAAAGAGCAAACTCGGGAAGAAAATTAGGAGGGAAAAAACCCCAGCTAATATAGCTATTCAATAGAAAACTAGACCGGTCTACATCCCATTTTACCGTCTCCTATATTGCAAGGAGGAAGGACACAGTTCTACTTTTAACATAACAACTATGCGGCACATAACTTCTTGTTTTTAAAACGCGGCCTGTTATTGTATCAAACAATGTGTCAACTCATTACATGTATAATTTATGGATATTATAATAATGTTTTTAGAAAGGTGTGTGAAAAGACTGAAAAAGAAAAAAAATGTCTTTCAATGTGTATTGGGGTATCTTGAAAATAAAAAAAAAAAAAATTGTTAAGTGCGGTGCAATTATTAAGCATTGGTCACAAAGTGGTTAAGGCTACTTCGCCCTGTGAAACCAAGGAGACGTTAAACACTGAGATACAAAACTTGGCTCTTAAACACTATAGTAATACGCACTATAGTTACCCTACTGTAATTTATTGTTTGTTGAATCAACTTCCTTATTCAATCAAAGATTTCAGAGTGCTACAACCACGCCTTGCCTACAACGTAAACTTAGAATACTAAAAATACACAAACCCTAGTAATTATGTGTGCTCGTGGGGTTGATTTTTTTGTTGTTTTGTTTTGTGTTTTGTTGTTGTTGCATTGTTACTGTTGCCCCAGACACACCACATAACCTAACATAATTTGTGTATTTTCTCTGAAAATTAACAACTTATGTCATGACCATTGCGTCTCTCTGTGTGTATAAGTAGATGCAACAATAACAAAAAATATTCGACGTGTTTGCTAGTCTACTCAATAATTATTTTACATCTGGGTTTTATTGACTGTTTCCATTAGGCGTGAAATAGTTCCCGCATGACTAGTGAACCAAACAGGGGAAGTGCGACGTAACTAGAAATAGGAGTGTGAGGGAATGACCAAAACCGCAACATTCGTTATTTAGGAAACATACGTTCACCCGAGCACTGCAATACGTGCACCTAATCACTCTAATACGAGCTGAACAAGTGAGCAACTTAAAGTACATTCGTTTGTTTATTGGTTTCTTATCGCCGATCGCCAAGCTATGCAAGCATCACATTCGCGTAAAAACGTGGTTGCACGGCACTCCCATAGTACGAGGAGTTTTATATAAATCTCACCTCTGATTTAAGTGAATATGAAAAAGTTAACTAACCGTGTCTTCAAAACTAAGACTAGTGTGTATAGTGTGGGTTGAGGAAACTATTTATTCAGTAAAAAACTAGAATGCGTGTCTTCTACTCAGCAGGCAGGTTCTATATGACTGTATTGGGTTCGATCCTAATCAAACTCCCGTTGCTTTCTGTTGCTTGGATCTGTGACTAGCTGAGCCAGATTTCTGGACTTCCCGCCGCTATCCTCGCTATGTCTCCGCATGGTGGCATGTTATTTGCAAGACATTAATCTCCAAACCCGTCGTCGTATAGACTATCTATGAGGCGTCCAACCAGACGAGAGATGTTCGCAACTCTCAAAAGGGGATTACTTAAAAAAAAAAAAACCCCAAAAAAAACAACAACAACAACAACAACAACAACAATAACAACAACAAAAAACAACGCTGACATTTCTGCTAACATCGGGCTTAAGACTTATTTTGTTGAACCAACTTTCAAATTTGTTTTACAGCATAGCTGAACCCATCATTTGATCATTTCCTTTCTATTGTTTTTATATACTGTTTTTTTTTCCGGGTCTTGTTTTCCATCCCTCCGCACTCGCGTTTTTTGAGTTTGTTATTATTTTTATTAAAGAAAAAAAAGGAATGTTTGTGAACAAATAGAGAAGCAGAGAGAGAGAAAGAGAGAGAGAGAGAGAGAGAGAGAGAGAGAGAGAGAGAGAGAGAGAGAGAGAGAGAGAGAGAGAGAGAGAGAGAGGCAGATAACAATTTTAAGACGGAGCAAAAATACAGCAAAGAAGCAAGATAAAAATAAACCAATAGCTCACACTCGCCCCCACGAAATTTTAGGGTATCACACGCTAATACTTCTCTCTAAAATAGTAAGGAATGAAGCGACACCAATTCGGTAGTCTTTCAAAAAGAAACTAAGTATTTTAGGTTCTGGATGCCTAATGTTCGTTTTAAGCCCTAATGGCAGATTGGAAACCACACGCCGAGGTCTCAGCAATGAACCTCATTGACAATCCGACAAGTCTGCTCAGAACAGCAGTCTGATATGCTAGCAGTTCGACGTCCTGGCGACCCAGAGACATCTGCATAGGCCTTCGTCGGGGCCTCGTTACCACTGGCGACACTTCGCCTACAATCTGCAAAGTCTGACTCTGGCACGGAACAGCAGGCTGGGGAGGGACATGTCCGTCAATTCCAGGGAGAATTAGCTGGAGACTTACAGGCAGTTGGGGTGTTCTACGTCGGCTCTCCGACGCCACAAGGGGAACCTCATTGGCAGTTCGACTGGTCTGCTCAGAAGGCAGAACAGCAGGCTTAGGAGCAGCAGGTCCGTCTGGCAGAATGGACGGGCATACAGCGCTAGAGGAACTTCCTTGGTCCACGTCGAGCTCTTGCCGCATGATGGACACCTCAACGCCCGTGTCGGTCAAGGCCGGGACCCCCTCCCCTCCAGGCTCCACCTTCCTCCTCACCACACAGCAAGTCGAACTTATCCGTGCTGGGGCTCTGCACTCCCAAGCAAAATGGCCCGGTTGCTTACAACGGTGACACCGCATGTGGTTGCGTTCGGTTCTCCTCCTTCTCCTTAGGCGACCTCCCGATCGCTCGGTCTGCCCAGGCTGCCAGCTGCCCTGCCTCTACAGACACTCCATCCTCTCGTTGAGGGAGCGGAGCAGCTGCAAGACCAGTTGTATCTCTTCAGATGTTGTCTGGGCAGAGGGTGGCTGAATGGCTGACTGACGCGCTGCCATGGTCATCACTAGCCCAATAAGAACTGGGCTGCCTCCGCCATTGCCGGGTGGATTTTCAATTTTTCAATCTGTGTATTTTGCCGACAACTACGCGTGTTAGAAAGTGCAGGTAAACACGGGCACAGAGTTAAAAGTGAAATATTCAAAAAAAAAAATAAAAAAAAATAAACAGGAGCTCAGATCCAGCAGGACGTCCGGCCACTGGCCATCTCCAATAGGCCTACCAACTGACCAGTCTACGTGCTCTCGGTCAGGGACTCAGGGTTGCTCGGCGCGCATCGCGAGCTCATTGGCTGACACGCGCCCAATCGCGACGAATCTAACAACATGATAAAGAGATTGGACAGAGAAAGACCACGGGAGGATACAATGACACAAAGAAACGAAAAAGATATACAGACAGACAAGTACAGAAAAACATATACAATTTGAGGTCGGAGCAAAAATTAATACAGCAAAGAAACAAGATAAAACTGAACCAATAGCTGACATAGCTAGATAGCTAGCTAGATAGCTAGATAGATAGATAGATAGATAGATAGATAGATAGATAGATAGATAGATAGATAGATAGATAGATAGATAGATAGATAGATAGATAGATAGATAGATAGATAGATAGATAGATAGATATACAGACTACATGAATTGTAGAATTTCATGCTTCTCTCTAATACTGTTCAATAGAGTGGCAAAGAGAGAGGGTGATGAAGACATGAACAAACATTCAAAGACATAGAGATAAACAGACAGACATCCAGACACACATACAGACAGAAAGAACGATAGAGGTGCAGAAAGAAAGATAGAGGGGAAACGTACGTCCCCATAGTTTAGTACCCTACACGTAGCACCCTAGTAGGCCTACTTACCCGCAGTTGATTATAGAAAAAGAAAAAAAAAAACTTCCGGGTGAAACAAGACTTCTAGCATATTGGCCAAATGATGCTTTTATTCCTGCCAATTGACATATTGCCGATGGCCTGGAATGCTGAAAGATTACCAAGATTCACCAACACAAGATACAATATATCTAAACATGAACGCATCTAGAGCTATGTGATATACCTTAGCAGGAGTTTCCCTTCTTCTAGGTGTGTTAATATAACAGAGCAGAAAAACAAGGATCACCATTAAACAAACAACAAATAAAAAAAAGTTGAAAACTCATCCCATTTTATGTCCTAAAACGCACTGAAGTGAGAGGGACGTGTATGCGAAAATTGTTTAATAATTAAATAATTCCCTTTCTCACCCCTTGTTACTTCATGTACTATGTAGTCATACGCTTTTAATAGACTGTTTTCTCCACTTTTGTTTTTATTATTGACGAAGCCATTAAAGGCGAAACGTTTGCATGTATTTTCTCTATAATTTCTAGTTGTGTTTCATTTATTGTGTCCCTCAGTTGCTAAGTTGTGCGTATTCTTCTATTTATTATTATATTATTCCTATTACTTGCGCACATGCATCTACTTTTAGGTCCTTAGCAACTGAGTAGGTGTACTCTTTAGTGTTGTGCTCTTGATTCCTTTTTGGATACATTTTTATATTACTACTACTACTACTACTACTACTACTACTACTACTACTACTACTACTACTACTACTACTACTACTACTACTACTACTACTACTACTACTACTACTACTACTACTACTACTACTACTACTACTACTACTACCTGCTACTACTACTACTACTACTACTACTACTACTACTACTACTACTACTACTACTACTACTACTACTACTACTACTACTACTACTACTACTACTACTACTGCTACACGAGTAGGCTACTACTCTTACTACTATAATTATTTTTTGAAAACACTTGGCAAACCAGCGGTGCTAAAGCGCTAGATCTAGTACTGAAGTAGGCCCTATTTTAAAAAAATTACAATTGAAGACCATGATTCTATTAATAATAATAATATTATATGCGCATCTTGACTTCCATAAAATCGTCTCTGTTGCCAGTATCAACTGCGAGAACACATGTATCAAAAGGCACTGCGTTTGTGTTGCCAATCGATTTTGCGTAAGATTTAGCTTCTTAGCTCCCCTGTTCGTGCCTGGTTGCTTGAAGTGAGTACACTTGATGATGGGCCAGTTCTGAGTTACATGGCCTTGATAATCCGCAGGAAGATGTCTTAGAACAAGTCCCGTAATTCCGAAAGCTTCTTGAGACAGGCATCTTTTCTGGAGCAAGATAGATGCTCAGAACCAGCCTAGAATGAATCAGATTTTATAACCCGAATGGCACTTCTGTGTGAGTCCGACTTCAAGACAAAGATTTTTCTCAAGATCTAACAAATCTAATCTAATCTAGATCTAGATCTAGATTCTAATCTAGATTTAGATTCTAGATCTAGATCTAGAATCCTAGATCTAGATCTTAGATTAGATCTTAGATTAGATCTACTTGAAGATGGCCTATTGAATTTAGACTCTAGGGAATAGAAAAGATCTAGATCTAGATCTAGAACTAATCGGTCTAGATGTAGATCTAGATATCTAGAATCTAGATCTAATATCTAGATTTAAGATTCTAGAAATCTAAAACACAGTCCAGATTTAAACTAGAATCTGGAATCGAAACTCAAGACTTTTAGAATTCGGTACTGTGGTCTAATCTATCTAGACCAACGGCTAACTTCTAACTGTAGATCTGAGTCTTTAAATTTGACTGGCTAAAGTATTGATCTACAACCAGTAAGATCTCTTTCTGAATATCTATATTATTTAGTCCACACAATTTGATAAAATGTAGATCTAAATCTGAGGTGAAGGAAGTGCTTTTATCGCCTTCGGAATGCTAATCTTAAAGTGTAGGCTAGGTATAGACTACGTCTAGATCGCTCATAGATTGTTACTTTGGTGAATTCTTCCATGAATCTGTAAAATGTCTGACAGTCACCGTGGTCGGAAATCTGTCAATCTTCCAACACACTATTATAATATCGGACTTCGGAGGAAAATTGTATGCTTTCCGACAAAATACTTTCTGTTTCCATAGAATAAGAAATTATGAAATGTCAAAGAAGGGTTGATATATTATAACTAGATCCAGATCCATCTTTCAGCGGGGGGGGGGGGGGGGGGGGGGGGGGGGTGAACCGTATTTATAATACAGATGGACATGGTACCAATGCATACCTATACAGAGGACTCAAGTTACTAGTCTTTGTCCTCGTGGAATTTTTTAAGGTTTAGAGTTGTAAAACATATTTTTTAATTAGGATTTTGAAAGTGTATATTAAAACATTTACTGTAATGTGCCTACTTCAGGACCACCACTACCAGCACATATATTTTTAGCTTTGTTACCCTTTGGTATTTTAAGGAATTAAAGCCAGAAGGAACTGTTGACAGTTTTTCTGAATCAAGCATGTTTAAAAAAAACCTAGCTGAATCTCAGCGTATGCATGTGCGAAAAGAAGGGAAAAAAGAGCGTTAAAAATGTTTTCTAGCTGAGAAGCTAAAAGAGACATCAGAGGATATATATGTTTTAAACCCAGTTAAAAATTTTTGGGCAGCATGCCCCGGACCTCCCTAGCATGTTTTGTGCCTTCAGCACTCATCTGTCACATTCCTAAGGGAGTATTTAACACAATTTCCAGACAATTTTGCCAAGGGGCAACTACAGGTCTGATTTATACCCTTGTACCAATAGTGATTTGTGTGTTTAAATGCCTCAGTCTTTCATGACTTTGCAAATCCATTTATCAGAGGTGGAACCAGTTCTATTTTGTTAAAGGGTTTGAAAATTTCGGTCATCAAAACGTAGGAAAGAAAGTCTTCAGGAAAAAAAATTATTTTATAAAAGAGATAGAAATCTGACGTTTTAAAAGTAGTAGGTAGGTTATCCAGTTCTAGGCAAATATCATCTGGCAACTGGGCATTTTCTTAATTTTCAAAAACAAACTTAAACCTTCTATGGTTATCCAATCTTTTGCAGGAGCTTTTGGTCAAACTTGCAGAAAACCGGAACATCATTCTTAAACGATATTTTAAAATGTTTCCGTAGTTCGAAGCCAGAGGAGGAAACAGGGACATTGACTAGCCTCGATCATGTGCTAGGCTATTGCTATTTGAGAGATCATTGGCTTGCAGCATATACCCGACATTGGAAGATACATTGTCTTTTTCTAAGAAACTAACTTTCTCTGTCTCCCCCCTTTTTTTTCACCTTAGGCTCTCTCTCTTTCAACCTTTTGATAAAAATGTTCATGTCCTACCTCTGGATCACTTCTATGAGGATGGAAAATTTATTTAAATTATAAAATATGCCGATTGGACACCACTGATTCAAATGTTTTTTTTTGTGTGTATAGTTAGCAATTTTTATTTCAATTAAATAAACACCAGGTAATGTATTTTTTGATAAGTAAAAATAAATATGGGGTCACCAAAGTCACCATCGACGCACGGAAAGGGTTAACTAAACTTAAATTTGATCGTTTGTACATGATCCTGCTTATCAATTAGATATATAATCATGTAGTTACTTAAGTAGGTTGATAAGTCTAAGTGGGGACAATTTCAGGTTTTTTTCCATCCCCTGGTTTAAAGTAAAAAGTATAAAATTGCCTTAGTTTTAAATTGTATTTTTACCGAATAAAAAAAATATATCTCTGTTTGAATCTTTCAGATTAGGTGTAGATGAAAGAATTTTATTTGGAAGGACATCTTCTGCATTTAATTGTTAATATGTTCATATCACATTTTATAGTTTTAGGAACTTGAAAAAAACAACCTACATCCATTTGTGAACAGCCTTATACAGTTGGTTTTATTAAATTAAATTTCTACTCTACTCCTCAGAGTCAGAGTACATATGATGGCATGCTGAAGAATGTAACAGCATCAGAGATTCTTTTAGTGAGAAATGGTAACGATGATAAACCACTCAAGATCGAAGTAGTTGTTTAGGAAAATCAAGTGTTTTTTATATTTTTGAGGTGAGAGAATCAACAACCAACAAGAAAAATGATAAAGATGTTCACTAAAAGCAGATCTTCACGCAGAAAAGAAAAGAACCGTGATGCATCTAGCTCGTCACAGTCTCCTATTGGTGGATCATTGAGCCGTGCACAGGCAGAGGCTCTGTACAGCAACACGAGCCCTGCGAGAAGTTCTAGCACAGGCTACAGTAGCGCTACCTACTCAGGGGGCTCAATTGAGAGGCCAGTGCGAGGCAGGGCAATGTCAGATGGGTCACCTGCTGAGTATTCAGTTTCATCCCCTCTGGATTTCCCCATGGAGCATTTACAATCGTTTCACGCCACATATGGACTCAACCCATCTCAGAGAACTTACTTAGACAGCAGATCTATTCCTCGCCATACACCACTGAATAGCCTTATTAGCCCCACACACAGTAGAACTCTTGGAAGTCGAGCAAATATGCTTAGTCAAAGCCAAAGCCACGCAAGAGCTAACAGCACAAGCAACCTAGGAAATTCAATGAGAGATAGGTCTTTAGATAGAGTAGAACGTGATGGAGGTTATCTTGGAGATGCATCTTTAGACAGGCACTTTGAGCAGATGCATTACAACATGCAAATGGACAACAGGCTGAACACAGAGGCTCGATATAACACAACTGCTCGGGATCGTTCCTTAGACAGGGAATATCCTCATATGGGTGCTAGATCATTAGAACGAGATTCTAATTCAGTCAGTAGATCACGCTCTATGGATAGAGGCGGGGAGTACAACTATCCATCTGCAACGCTACCCAGCATGCCTTTACTTTCGCATACAACTAGCATGCAATCGGATCATTCATCACACGAATTTCGAAACTCACTGGTCTTTGAGATGCAAGTTCAGATATCAGACTTACACAAAGAGGTGAGATTTTTTCATATGCTATAATTTCTGCGGTTGTAAACTGAACAGGTTAAGGATAATGGAACAGCTCATAATATTCATCAGGTGCTGAACTAGATTGGGTCATGAGACAGAAAAAAATAATTTATTATTTTAGTAAAGTTATTTGGAAACAGCTGAATCTCTTGAAATTAATAACATACATTATGATATTATAAATACAAACCTTGTTTTTTGTAAAGCTGATCATGTTGAGTTGGTTTAATGTCCAATGCCAGCACCATATAATAGACTATGTTATGGACTAAACTGACACCGACCCAACCAGTAGGGAGCAAGATTGCAAGAAGCCGATGTTCTACCATAAGGCTGATCGTGTTTAAAGCATGAAATATGCCTCCAAAAAGTATAGACCATCGTGAATTTCAAAAATGATCCCAGAGACTTCCATCCTATGTTATTTTTAAGGAGGTCTAAGCTTTCCCTTTATTGTTACCTGATCCTCACTTAACTAAATTAAAGATGAAGTGGAACAAATAATGTTAAAAGTACTTATTATACTTTACTTTTAACTAAATGCCACTTTTATGTTGTTGCCAAAACCATAACTGTTTCATTCTACGTCGCTGGTGTTTTTCTGTGTTTTTTTTAGGTGAGTCGCCTACAAAAGGATTTAGACCAAACACGGGAAAAGCTTTCATCCTCCATGAATTCTATCAAGACATTCTGGTCTCCAGAGTTGAAGAAGGAGCGGGCTGTTAGGAAAGAGGAAGCAGCTCGATGTAACCTGCTAAACGAGCAGCTAAAAGTTACTCAGGCGGAGCTCAAGGTAGGGTTCTTTGTCAGACAGATGTTCAGGGAACAAATATGGGCTAAATGTTGTCTGTTATTAGACTGGCAATACATGGTTTCATTTTATCCAACGCCTTCCAACTTGCAATGAGTAATGTCTGGATTAGTATTCGAAAGATCTAGTTTCTTTTACTCAATTTATTAAATAAAATAAAGTTTGTCCCATGCTGTTTGTGTGTTGGGGAATCAAGAGTTAGGGTCGGGATTGTACAAGATAAACACTATTTTTGCCCGTTGTCGCCATTATTTTCCAATGTTCTACAAATAACTTTTTTTTTTTTTTTAGACAGACATTTTTTCTTTAAGGATTTAATTGAGCAGCAAACTGGTTTGAATTAATAGTTCTTGTTACCTTGATGGCAGGACAAATAAACAGCCTAAAATACTTTCTTTATTTGATATGAACAGAATGTTGAAAATTTGTAGTCATTATCTGGTTCAACTTGCCTGTTAGTGCAAACACTTTGGTGTCATATAAATGATTAGGGATTATTTCTTTATTACCTCTCAATAGTATCATGTAAATTTAACATGGAAAATCCTTTATTTCATAAAAAGCTACAGGATGAATTAAAAAATTTTTTTTTTTTTATCCCCTCTAGTCTTATGAAAATATGAAGAGCGTACAAAAGTTGTTGTAGATTACATAACAAATCATTTTAAAGATACTAACTAGTTTTGATACTTTCAATCAGAAATCAATATTTTATAATACTCTTTCTCTTTTTAACACAGAAACACAGAGAGATTTTGAAGGGAATGGGGGATGGTACAGGGACAGCCAGTTCTCCTACTGTATCTGTGGACACAGCCAAGTTACAGCAGGTATTTACCATGGACTAATCATGGGGGAAAGTGTTTAATCATGTTGACGAAAAAAAAAAAAAACACCACCTAGTTCCTGTCTTTACTTAACTGTTAGTCATTTACAATATTGATTAAAAATTGAATGTGTAAAGGGTAGAAACTTTTTAGTTAAGATTTCTTCAAGTTTTTTTTATACTATTTCCATCTGAAAATTGTATATGATACACATCGATATTAAAAAAATGTAAAATGTTTAAATCACTTTAACTGGTTTCAATTTAAACCCACAGGAAAAAGATTTACAAGGCCGAGAGATGATTATCATGAAGAAAACATTAGAAGAACTTGAGATTCGCATTGAGAGTCAGAAGCAAACGCTGGAGGCTAGGGATGAAAGCATAAAAAAACTGTTGGAGATGCTGCACAGCAAGGGAGTGAATGTCACAAAGGTAGTGCTCTTCAGTTGTTGTCAAAAACTTCAAATTGCAATTGCAAAAGGATGCACGTAGCTTTCATCTGTTTATTACACATTTACCTGATACAAGGATTCCAAAAGGGATGTTCCAAACAAAATCCACCTTTTCTCATGCTTGCAAGACTTAGATGCGTTCTAAAGATAAACCAAACTATGTCTACCTCTTGTTCAATTAGTCTTTTCATGGCTGCAAGATAAGCTAGCAAGCTTTAAATTGATAATGATTACCCAATTAATGGTGGTAGCCACAAATTTTATGTTCATAGTATTGAGTTAAGCCTTTTTTTTCCCCATTACCAACTTTCAGATTGAAGAGGATCGCCAGAGTCTGGAGGCGCTGGGAGAGCAGCTGAAGCAGGAGGAGCGGAAACGTAAACAAGCAGAGGAAGAGCTGGGCAAGAGAGATCTCACTGTGATGCAGTTAACAGTGGTGAGAATTATGTATCCTAGCTGTATCCTAGCTGTCAGCGTCCTTACTAGTCATTTTTATATATATTTTTTTTTTTGTTCGAATTGCTTATCAAGTGGATTATTAGGATAAAAAAACACAGGCACTTGAATTTTTTTGATTGGTTTACACAATGCTTTAAAAAATCAAAGTAAAACAAAAATTTGAGAAAAATAAAAAAAACAACAATAGAAATGAAATGAGGTGTTGTTTGTAATTTAAGTTAGTAAATTTATTGTGAGTTTCTTTTTCAGGATCTGGTCTTAAAATATTGCACCTCTTGTTTTTTACCTCCCTACATGTTTGTTGTCTTTGTCAGCGATTTTGAATTTTATTCTTCTCTTCCCAGGAACTCAACCAGCTGAAGGAGAAGAGGTCGGACATCCTTGGTGTAACTGGAGATCACAAAATGGAGGCCATGTTGGATGCCAAGGTGGGTGAATAGGGGATTAAAATGTGAATTTGTTATCACAAATTAATAAGTCAATTTTATGTAAATAGATATTTTCTTTTTTATTATATTTATTATATTTTTTTATTTTATATTTAAGGGTTGATCAACTTGTAAAAAATGGTGAGCAATAAGGAGCATGTGTAAAGAATAATCAGCTTTGGATGTTTTTGTATACCTACAAAAGTGAAGGGAAAAATATTTTCCAGCGAGGAAAAAATTGTTTGTGAAAACTACTTTGGGAGATTTAAATTAATGTTCTGAATTTGTGTGTTTGACAATCATCACCTAATGTCTTAGGTATTTTCACAAATTAAATTTAAAATTTAAAAAAGAAAAAGTCTTTGGCTCAGACTTTGGATATTCTGTAGCTATGAGAGGAACTTCTTACACATCCTGCTGAAACCAGATAGGGACCAGCTCAAGTTTTGAAAAAACCTGCTATAGACCAGTTTCCTGTCCAGACAATGTTTAAAAAAAAAGAAAAGTAATGGGCAGAAACGCTTGCTGTAAAGTCTGTGATGGCTCTCTGTGATTTAGCTTCCCAGTGAATTTTTACAGATTCTCCTGCTTCCGAAAAGATATTGGGAAAAAAAAATCTATACCATGCATTTCTCCTCAAGGATTTATTTTATAGACATAAAAATGGCTCGGCTCTGTTGATTGATTATTTTTACCTACTCCACTCACCTGGTAAAGAATTCTCGGATATCATCCCTTGAGCGCGAGGTGCAGCAGTTGGAAGACAGGTTGCTCAAAGCCAAGGAAGACAGCGCAGGCCTGCCTCCTAGTGGACGGGATGTAGCCATACGGGATCTCGCAAGTGCTAAAGAAAAATTGCTCAAGGCTGAGGTAAACATTTTCTTTATATAGCATAATGTTTTAATTGTTTTTAAATACAATTCCTTTTTTTTTTTTTTTTTTTACAAAGCAAAATTGATGCTAACAAATTTTTTTTTTCCAAGCCCAGTTTGAAAAATGGTTCTGTTGCACAATACAGGTGCTAGTGTTTCTTGCACCTCTACATATGTTCCATCTTTCCAGTTGCAAAATGTCAAAAAAGACTGATTGAAACTTTGCTATTGAACACAGCACTAGAAATGTCAACCGTGTTTGTCAATTCAGACATTCTAAGCTTACTCAAGATATTTCTTTAGAAACTTCCGTTGCCTTTACATACTGGCTTGATCAAATCAAACTGGCATCAATGGAAAGTTTATTCTAAATCTAGATCCATCTGCTATAAATAGCCTCTTCCCAAATTTTTTTTAAAGTGACTGCAGATTTGTGATTTAAATTCAGAGGATTCTAAAAACTTATTGTAGTCTTCAATCTAACCCTACCAAGACATAAGATCTGTGTTATGCAGTAAAATGGATCCCTCAAATCTGTGTTATGCAGTAAAATGGATCCCTCAAAACAATTTTATAACTGTTTGAGCACTTTAATTTTGGTAAGCACAAATACAATGGCTCTTTCGTTTTGGTGTGATCTTGTTGGAGAAATGTGGGTATTCACGTATCCAATGTTTAATACAACCACTTAAAATTATGGTGTTTCATGGTTATGTGGGACAGGTTGCTTAGAACAAATGAAGATGAGCCCCTTATTTTTTTTTTTTAATCAGCTTGGGGAGGGGGTGGGGAGAGGGAAAATGAATGAGCAAACTATTTAGCAATTTATGTTTTTATTGTATCTTAAAGGATTTTAAGATCAAAACGATTATATCTTTAAAATTGTTAAATGTTTGGAATTTCCATTTGATTTTTTTTTAGATATATTCAAGAATTTTTTCAAGGTTATCATAAAAATAGTTTTGCTTTTTCTTACTGTGATATCAGATTCAAGCCCTGAAAGACAGGATTGACAAAAAGGATGCAGAGCTGGCATCCCTTCGTCTCAGAGTTGATACTCAGGACAGGCAACAGACAGAGAAAGAAGGTCACATTTCCGTCCTCAAAGATAAAGTCTCCTCTAAAGAGAGGCAGACAACCATGCTACAGACAGAGGTCAGTTGAATTCTTTATCTTTTTTATACATGTACCAGTCTGCTAATTTTGTGTTGGTCTGTGCTTATGTCTACCTCTTTCTCTATTTCTAAAATAGGAATGTACAAAAGAATTTGAATGGACTGTTCAACCGCGTAAAAAAAGGCTATCAATTTAATGACTGAATGCTCATGACAAAGGTCGCCCCAAGAGAATACGACAGCTGATATACTTAGTCAACTATTTTGTGCTGTGTTTGAAGTTAAACTAGATTCTGAATTTTCCCAGTAGTGAAAAGGGACATCAAAATACAAGTGTGAACTTTTCCTCTTTTCAAACACATACAAAAACCTACACTTAGATAACCATTATAAAACTTCTTCGTTAACCACTAATGGCAGCAAAAGTAAAATATATTCGATAGTAACATTTCTGTAACTTTTTAGTGCTTCATAAATGGTATACTTTGGTCAAAGACTTTTTTTTAGCCATTTCAGGTTGGACAATTTTTAGGCTGATTTGCTGAGAAAACTTTTTTAAAAAAGAGCATGTTAATCAATAATCCATTCATTTCTTCTATCATGCCTCAATGGCATTTTTTTGCTATAGAATTAATATTTTTTCTAGTCTGGATTCAATTGAATATAATTTTGACAATTTTATTCTTTACTTTTTTGTGCATCACCATAAAAAGTATATTCTTTGTTTTTTCACCTGTAAAAAGTTGGAAGGACTTCAGGACCGAATAAAGACGAAGGAAGACATGATTGACAGAAAGAATAAAGAGTGCGCAGCGCTCCAGGCAGAAAAGAGAAGGCTCGAACTGGAAGTCATGGAGCTCAAAGATCAGCTGGAAATCAAGACCAACAGAATCAGCAATCTTCAGCGCAAGGTGGGGAAAAACTTTTGTGATACCCCGGCCTAGCTTTCTTCTGTCTTTCTCATACCTCGTAATAGCTTTCTTTCTCTCTCACACTTTATCATATTTCATGGGGGCTACATTTTAAGATAAACCCAAAGACAAGAATAAAAAAAATAGTTTTTGATTTTTTCCTGAAATAGAATCAAGATCTAGATTTATATCTAGACTTAGTCTTCTTGATTTCACTGATAATCTTTCATTTACTCTCTCTCTCTCTCTCTCTCTCTCTCTCTCTCTCTCTCTCTCTCTCTCTCTCTCTCTCTCTCTCTCTCTCTCTCTCTCTCTCTCTCTCTCTCTCTCTCTCTCTCTCTCTCTCTCTCTCTCTTTCTATATCTAATCTATCCTCACCCAAATTACTATCACTTCTCTCCCTCTCCCCCCCCCCCCCCTCTCTCTAACTCTCCAGCTCCCTCTATCTAGAAATATAGATGCTGTATTTGGAATAATGAATATTATTTCATGTAACACCTTAACCTTTTCCCATCACTCCCCACACATGTGGTGGCGGTTGATTCGCTTTTGTGCTAGCACCTTTTTTAATTGATCTGCACACCTTCCATTACAAAATAATGAATATCAAAGCTTTTACCTTTTCAAATTTTCGGAAATACACCAAAATAGTGTGCACACAAGGAATAGGCCTAAAATCTTGCAAGTGAAAAAGTTAAGCCATAGCTAATGCTCCTAATACATTTGTTAATGTCACGTTTCAGATTGAAGGGTTGGAGGATACTATCAGAGAGAAAGAGGACCAGCTTTCGCAGGCAAGAATTCGTCTGACTTCAACGTTCACCGAGTCTCCTAGCGACTCCACATTGAGTGCTTTAGAGGCCACAGTGGCAGAGAAAGACAAACAAATTGACAAGTATGTCTCCTGTTCACAAATAAAACAAATTTTGTTGCTTTTATTTCAACTTGTCAAACCCAAAATATCTCAAATGGTTTGGTTGTCATTAGAACTGGTGAAGTAAAAAAAAGGCTTTTCTTCCAGTGCTGTTGAATTGCTTTTCACTTCGACTATTATTAACTGCATTATAAGCCCTTTTTACCAAAAGACCCATCTTTTTTTAATGTCATAAAAAATTGTTTTAAGAATACAGCATCATTATGGTTATCTGATTATGTCTATACACTATGAAACTGATAGAATAAAGAGGTCAAAAATCTCTCAATTTTAAATTGATATCACACAAAGGTGCATGATATGTATTTGTTTAGTTTCTGCAATCAGATCATTATCAACTAAATTTATCTTTTTAGATATATCATGCAATTCATGCCGCAAGTAACTTTTAGCAATAATGTTTTTTAATTGTTTCACTAGACTTAAAGAGCAACGCGATCGTAGTGAGAAGGAGCATCAAGATGAGCTCGATCTGTACACTAAGAAAGCTTTTGGAGGATACTATCAGAGAGAAAGAGGACCAGCTTTCGCAGGCAAGAATTCGTCTGACTTCAACGTTCACCGAGTCTCCTAGCGACTCCACGTTGAGTGCTTTAGAGGCCACAGTGGCAGAGAAAGACAAACAAATTGACAAGTATGTCTCCTGTTCACAAATAAAAAATTTTGTTGCTTTTATTTCAACTTGTCTAATCAAAAATAGCTCAAATGGTTTGATTGTCATTAGAACTGGTGAAGTAAAAAAGAGGCTTTTCTTCCAGTGCTGTTGATCTTTACCACAACAACATATCTATTATTAACTGCATTACAAGTCCTTTTTGCCAAAAGGCCTTTCTTCTTTTAACGTCATAACAAAGTGTTTTAAGAATACAGCATGATTATGGTTATCTGATTATGTCTATTTATGTTTGATTATTTTTGTAGTTTCTGCAGACCATTACGAACCAATTCATACCACAAGTAACTTTTAGCAATGATATATTTCAATTGTTGTACTAGACTGAAAGAGCAACGCGATCGCAGTGAGAAGGAGCACCAAGATGAGCTCGATCTGTACACTAAGAAAGCTCAGGACTTGAAGGTGAACTTGGATAAGCTACAGAAAGAATTGACAGCAAAGCAAACAGAGGTAAGCACATATTTCACAACCCTGTAACCTTTGACAGTATATTATAAAAAAACAAGTGTTAAAAAATGGGGTTTTCTGTCTAATAAAATATCCTCATATAATTTTACACTAAAGAACTATTTGACTTCAAGATTTTCATTTTGATGAGAATTGTCAACTGCCTATGAAATTTACACAATTTTTTTTTTTTTAATATGTTGCTTTTCTAAAATCTGTGTAAATTTCCTGTTTACAAGTTTTAAGGTATAGTCAAAGTATCAAAGTAAGCTTAGTTCTATTTGTGGGAAAAAATATAATTGTTATACAACAGTTACCTTAATTAATGGAATCTTATCAAATTTTGGGGTTAATAAAAGGAGCGAAAATAATTATATGATAAGATATAACTTTATTTTTCCTTTAACCCTGTCACGATGCAGCTCTAGAGAGCCTTGCATTGATCAGCACAGCCCTTGTAGGCGATTGGGGTCAAACTTTACCATTTTTTTCCCTCAGAAATGAATGTGGTGAAAGGGAAGGAACCTTGTAATATGTTACTATAACTATCATTTTTTCTTTTAGTAACCACTTTAATTTGAATTACAGACTTTATACAAAAACATCCTGAGGGAAAGAAATATTGCTAGCGCAAACAACTTGAAAAGGATAAGGGAATGTTTGGTGGTCTGTATGTGTAGCACAAAAAAAAACGCATAGACAATAACAACAATAACTATTAGCAATACATTAATATTTCACTGCCTGTAGATGTGTGAGCTCCGAGAGCAGATGACGGAGCTGCAGGCGGCCAGGTTTGAGCAGGAGTCGCGCTGCCGTAAGCTCGAGGCCGAGGTTGTGGAGAGACAGGCAGACCTGCAGCGCTCCCTGCTCGAGACAGAGCAGGTGCGGGAGGCGATGGCGAAAGCAGAGAAGGTGAGTGGGATAGTGAGGATTTTTTTTGTCACAATCTCTCTTAGATTTTCATCCGCTTTGCGGGACTTAACGGCTAAAGCAGAGAAGGTTAGTGGCACGTAAACAATTTTTTTGCAATCCCACTCTGCTTTTCATCAATTTTCCTTAATTGAAAAAAAAAACCTACGGGACTCAATGGCTAATGCTGGCTTTTCATGCCCGAAGATTATTAGCTGTCGTTCTCTTATGTTTTTGATTACTGTTCTTTTGTATCCAGGATATCCGTTACTTCTTTGTTAGTTTTCTTTTGTTTCTAAAATACCTTCAGAACTCATCTGCTGTACCACATTTTTGCTGTTTCCAGATAGTAACATTAATCTTCAGAAATGGACGTTTCAAGCCTGCTAACATCTGGCAGATAATGTTTATCTTATTAAGTCCACACCCTTAAATAAATTTGATTTCCATTTATCTCTTGGTTTAACTTAAAATCTGTCAAACGTTGTGTTTGATTCAGGAAAAGACTGAGCTGGAAGCCAAGAACAAGGCAGAAACGGAGAACTTGCCAGCCAACCTGACCCGCCAAGAGAAGAAACACCTCCAGGATGAGCTGGAAAAGCTGCAGGACATGCTCAAAGATGCTGAAGTCGACAAGACGGAGAAGGAGGCAGAGATCAAGGAGCTTCAAGAGTGAGTGATGGACTAGCTGATCCATTATCTGGATTGAAAAAAAAAGCAACACATTTTTATGGAAAAGTTTTTTGCTAAAATCATGTGATTTATCATTTTTCCTTTCTTAATTTCAATTTTGTCCATAATCATGTGATTTGTCTTTTTTTTTCTTTCAATTTGTCTCCTGGGGGATAAGATTTTTTTGGGAGTATATGGCAGTATATGAACAAAAAAATATCTACACTAGTTTCTTTAGATTACTAGTTTTTTAAATGGCAGCAAAGATTATTTGCAAATCTTGTTTATTTATTAAATAAGGTTATTGCTTTTTAATGTTCTGACAATGCTTTGTTAAGTGCAGTCAAACGTGCCTGCCGATCACCGTGTCCATGGCTACCACTTTTCATTGACTCCATTGCATTTTCCCTCTGTTTTGTTACTGCCCATCCCCTGCTCAAAGCGATAGCACTTTTAGTAGATAGCTTGATCTAACCAAAATAGACAAAATCACGTCCAGAGCGACTACCTCTTTGTTATCAAAGAAGAAATGTCGTCACATAAGAGCGTGCGTAAAAGAGGAAGGAGTGGTTGGAAAGGGAGAAAAAATTTTTGGTACTGTAGACACTTGCGTCAAGGTGAAGTTGCGAGTGACCACAGTAAGTTATAGAGGGCTAGGGATCAAAGGAATAGTTGGGCGACAGGTTAAATCAAGAGTGAATTTCTATACTGATGTTGTTTGGGCCATTGAGGTCACTGAGGAAGGTCATTATAAAAATTCTTTGGATAAAGAGAATCTAAGCTAAAATGAGATTGTAATTGAAAAATGAAAGAGACCATAACATTGAGTAAGAATGAATGATAGTTACTAGAAAATGAAGACGTGACAGGAGAGAGAGACAGACAGACAGACAGAGATTCTCGGCTGGAAAAATATAATTTAAAGAATATGCAAGATGCTGTAAGACTTTGAAACAGGTACAGAAAAAGAAAGAGAAAGGTAGAATGATGGCAGATATGAAGACGGAGATTTAGATCTAGACCCAGATAAGGCCGATCTTAACCGCTCTAATCGTATAGGCCTGTAAAAGGCTATGGAATACCCAAATTTTAGTGACTACAATTACATAATATTAACAGCATACATCTAATTCTTTTCATTTTTGTCAATTCAAATGGGCACAAGTTGGCTTTACATACTACTGTCTACCATTTGAACCAGTACATTTGGGAACTCAAAAGGGGAATTTTTTTTTCCTTAGTAATTCGGGCACTTGCCTACACGGCAGCATGAAAATCTTGCAAATTCTCGTTGACATTTATTGCCCAAGGCGACCGCCTGTCCATGGCAACTACTTTTGTTTATTATCTTCGGTGGTCGCCATGGATAGGTTTGACATGACATAAAAATTTCTCAAAATATTTGAGGAAATGATGCTCTATTTTATATTGGTCAAGTGAAAATGCATTTTAATTTTGTTTTCTTTTTTGAAGTTATTTTTCAGTTGTGTTGTTCCTCTTGTACTGTTCACTTCATTTTAAGTCTATCTTTTTCACTGTTAGAGTTGTAAAAGAGTACAAGCAGAAAATGGGCACATTGAAGAGAAATCAACAGACAGAGAAAAAGAAGAATGCCCAATTACTGGAGGAGGCAAGAAAGAGGGAAGACTCAATGTCTGATGAATCTTCAACATTATCTGTGAGAGTTTGTTTGTTGCAGTGTGACTTTTTTTTAACATTCTGATAAAGATGGGCCTTAGAGGGAGTAGAGGGAAAACGCTAAATTAAAGTTAATAAATATGTTCAGCATTACCAGTTTGTGAAATATCATAAAATTATAAAAGTTAATGCATGTATTTGAAGTTGTTTTAGAAAAAGTTATTGCTAAATTTACAATAATGTCTTGAGTGTTTGCGTAGTCACTTTAGACTTCAATGTAAATCAAACGTTAACAAGGAGGATTTCTAGTATTTAGACTTTTAAAAATTATGCTTGAAAGTTGCTCATTTTAAAGTCAGGCTTGTCCTGAAGAATCATTTGTTATGAATCAGGTCAATCAAGTCATACTAGAACATGTTGTCTTAAGATTATTATTGATTTATTAAGAGTAAAGCTGGAATGACACGCCTGAAAGCTGAGTTTAGACATGTACAGCATGCATAGTTTTAAACTAGAGATAGGTAGTTTTTGAAAGATGACATTTTCTCTCTTTTTTTTTTTTTCATTTTTTCATAAACTGCATTTGAATTTGTGTTATAGAATGTATGTTTTTGTTATATTTCCAACAGACTGCTATTAAAAAGAGCAGTGACAGAGTTGAGGAGCTTGAGGAGGCTTTGAGGCAGAGTGTCATCATCACTGCGGAGAGAGAGATGGCCATGGCTGACATGCAGGGGCAAATAGAGGACGCCAAAGCTGCTGTGTGTTTCTTTGTTGTTCTTGTTGTTGTTACTTTTTAGAAAGTTAAGTGAGAGAGCATGTGAAGTGTAATAACCCTTCTCCTCCCCACAGAGAAGAGATAGTGAAAGAGAAGAATTATCTGTTAGTTTTCCTGACAAGCCTTCCAGTTGGAATTGGGGAAAATCAAGTTTTATATTTATTGACTAGAATCCTCTTTAAATGATCAAAGCTACACCTTTCATTTACCATGATACAGTATTATTATTTTTAAATTAATCACCATCAACGGTAACAAAAATGAATTTATAATTCAATAATTGCTTTGATCTTTTGAATCATGTGCATTGAAATAAAAATCATAAAAGGTGGGGGAAAAGGGAAAAGACATGGATAAGATCGTAGCTCCACTCTACCACTGTTAATTTTGCCTTTGTGAATATGTGAATAAACAGATCACTATTTTAACAGTGAAATCCACACATGGCAGTTATTGATTACACCTTATCTCTTTTAAGGGTCTTCAGATAGAGCTATTATCATCCACAGTTAAAAATATTTTACTCTTTTGTACCCATTAGATGTAAGGCCTTAGCAATTCCAAGTCAGAGAAATCAACTGTGATTGGTTGTGTTTATCATGGTTTAAGTTTGCAGTAAAATCCAACAGAGGACAGTCTCAAAAGATTCCAAGATTTATGTTCCTTGTCTATTGTTAGGGGGGAGTCAATTTATTTCATTTAGTATAGAATCAAATTTAGACAGTGAAAAAAAAATACATTGAATCTCTGAGTGCGAATAGATAAGTGAAAAGGGAAAAAGCTTTCATTACTTATTAATTCTATTTCTATGCAATCTTGTGCTTTTTTAAAAAGTCATTTTAGGGAATTGTGTATGTAAATGTTTCTTTTTAACACTTTTGTGATTATGTTTAAAATTGCTGTTAAGCACTTTGAGCTTTTTGAAGGGAAAGCGCTCAATAAATAAATATTATTATTATTATTATTATTATTATTATTATTATTATTATTATTACTTTTTTCTCTCACGTAGATGGAAGAGATGCAGGCAGAGCTGGAGCGCATTCACCAAACATCCTATGAGCAAGAGAGGAAGGTGGCCACTTTGACAAAACAAATGGATGAGAAAGATATAAAAATACAAAAGCTGTCTTCAGATCGCCAGAAACAACTACAAGAAGCTTATGAATTGAAGTAAATGTTTTGTCATTGTGTTTTCTTGCCTCCATTGTTTGCATTTTACTTGGTTTAAATTTACTCTGGCGAAAAGGATGAAATGGCTGAAGTCCATTTTAGTTTAAAGCACATATTGGACCTGTAACCCTTGTGTAGCTTAGTGAGATAATGAATATGTATGTATTACATGTAAATTTGGTTTCTAGCAAATAAAACAAAAATAAAAATAAATGTTGCAATGTAATATGTTCTTCAAAGCAGCAATGAGTTAAAAAAAATTTTTTTAATTTAATCTTTGAAGTACCATAATTTATTTAATACTGAAAAAAAAGGGTTTCGATATGTTGAAATTCATATAATAGGCCTGATATGTACTCACCAAACTTTGAGAGAAATAATAATAATAATAAATACACACAGGGTGGTATAATAATAATAATAATAATAATAATAAGTAATAATAATAATAATAATAATAATAATAATAATAATAATAATAATAGTAATAATAATAATAATAATGTATTCTGACAGACAAGAGGCCATACAGTCAGCCATCAGCGACAAAGACTCTATGCTGGCCCTGCTGGAGATGACTAGTGTGAAGAACCAGAAAAACATGACAGAAATTGACCGTCTCATGCGAGACAAGCACCAGTTGCAGTACCAGCTGAGGGAAGTGGTCAGTACAAACTTATTTCAGTGTGAAAATGGAGTGAGAACTGAAAATCATAATCTAGAAATGAAGACCAATGTAAGCTTTTAGAAACTCAGTATTTTATGGATTGTCAATGAAAATTGGAAGTTGTAAAGTATTTCATAGTTTGTCTATGTATCACTAATTACTTTCTAAAAATTCCATGAGGAAATAATAAAAGCGTATACAAAATGATGCATCTATCTTAATCACATGTATTCATAGCTATGTTATTGCCCACTTTCTTCTTTCTGAATGCAGTAACACTTCTCAATTTAAATTGCTTTAAATTGATAGTCTATAGCCTTTTCTATATCTCATAACAAGGGTTGAATGACACTATCAATTCACTCTTGGACGATAATAGTTAAAAAAAACAAACAGGATGCATTGTTTATTATGTCAGACAGTGCAATGATATTTGTTCTTTAGTGAACCTCTTGCAAAACTAACGGCACTGTCACATTTTTCTTATGTTCATAGACAACAAAACGGATGAAGTTGGCGCATCGCGGAGAACGCCGCAGTGAAAGCCGCGATCGCTGCTCGGAGAGGTCAATCTACGGTCAAGATGGTGGCAATAAACGGTCAGTCAGTGCAAACAATTCTCCGACATTTGCTCGTCGAGCCCAGGCCTCCTTTCCAAGCAAGGCCAAGTCTGCGGGCAGCTCTCCTACGGATGACGAGAGAGGGGCGGACGTGCCTACCAACATGGCAGCAGCAACGGATGGTAAAAGTCCGGCCCCTTCTACGGGGACCACCCCTACAGGTTCAACTCCTCCCATCCCGCCTCAGGGGGAGACCTCACCGACAGGGGATACAGAGAAGGTATCCCCACAACAGGCAGGTGTGAAAACGCCAGAGGCAGCAGTGTCTGTTTCTAACGGTGGCAACGGTGCTTGTGATACTGATACAGAAAAGACCAATGGAGCTTCCAAAAAGTGATTCTATTTGAAAAAAAAAAGTTGTGTGTACCCCCCATACAGGAATCTCATTTATCTGCATGCAGATATAGCCCTTTATAGATACCTCACCTATTACAGAGACAAAAAAAAATCCACTAAGAATGTGGAAAGAAATAATGGAAAAAGAGTTGTTTGCATTCTAATCCCTCCTTTCATGTTGTGTTATCCCCTATTTATTATATCAGACAATATAATTAATTTTGCAAGTTTAAGTAACCAAATAGTCAAACTTCAGGTAACTTTGACTCTGAGTTAGAGATTTTGTTTCTTGAAACACATATAATTGTAAAAACTTGGTGCCATTTCAAATGTGAAGATTTCTAAATTACCCTCAGTGGGAAATGAAACTTTTGCTAGGACAGGTTTTTAACAATGATTTCTAAAATTTGTCCTCTCATAAACATTATGTTTTTCTTTAAGAATTTATAGTGGGAAAAAAAATTGCGCCTCAAAATCATTGATAGTTCAAATCATCTCTGTCACCACGGGATGTATATACTCAAGGAAAAAAACTCGTATAAATCCTAGATATGATTCATTTCAAGTTTTTTAAAATTCAATATATATAGTGAAAGTTGAAGATGCAGGATATCATCTCTCAGTTATCACCGTGTTCTTTTAAAGATTTTGTTTGTGCCATCAATATTGTTTCTACCTAAATAATGTGCAAATTCACATGCACAGGATTTGGTCCAATGGTTTTTTAATACTTAATTGTGTGGTCACAAAAAGAAGATATATTGATATATTGAAACATTCATGCATGTAGGAAAACTTTTGAAGGCTGTGCCGGAAGTTGAATATGTGTTGGAGATTAGGATAATTTTACGAAAAATCGCATTTGTATTACATCAAGCATATCAAATCAATCTTTGGGGTGGAAATTAAGCTAGTTAGCTGTTATTGCCTAAAGTTGATCAGGTATTTGTATGCTGCGTCTTGTTTTGTTTTTTGTTTTTTACCGCCACTTTTAACAGTTCTTTGACAATCTTGTTTAACATGTCTTTTTCTCTGCCCTGCATGAATTGATTTGCCTTATTCATTCTTTTCTTATCTCGACTAAACAATCTGTAAATGTAAATCTGTTTTTTCTGGAAAGTTATGTCATTTTAAATGCTTTCTATATTGTAAAATATACCCCACAGCTTACAAATGATCCGTCATATTGAAAATGTAACTTGTCTCATACAAGGGATTTATGTACAAGTTTGATTTTGATCAGAAAAATGTGCAAATTTCTTGAAGCAAAGAGTTTCATAAGTTTTTCTTAGCTGCATTCTTTTTATCACGATCATGTACATTACATATGATAAGAAATGACTCAGGAAGAAATAGTGATTTTTATTTTTGAATGCTTCAAGGTGACGTCATTGGTTATATTCATTTAATTCTCCTTGTTTGATGTGCTCTGACATCCAGTATGTCATAGTTTTACCCAGCTGACCCAAACAGAGAAAGCCTCTGTTGTTTTGCTAGCACTCACCGTGCTGAATCTCCCAATTAAAGAGGTGCAAAAGTTATTCTATGATCTAAGAATATGGTCCAAAAAGGGTGGAATTATACCAATCTTGTACTTGAACAAGAGAAAAAAACTTCTCCGGCACCAAGTAAACCTTATTTAAAAAAGAACAAGAAAACTACACAAGTCTGATAAATACAAAGTTTATTATGAAAAAAAAAAAAAAAATAACCCATCAATAATAATATTCTTTAAATAGTTCTGAAAAATGATAAATTTATTTAGTATCAAAGTGTTAAAAAATAAGGGAATAAAAACATGATTTGAGCTTTTTGATTGTATCTTTAAATTGAAAACTTTGTCAACTTACTTCTACTTTTTAACTTTGCACGATGCAAGCTGAAATATAACACACCTCCATGTTTGTTGCTTACTCACTAACTATTGCTTCTTGAAGCTGGATCTACAACCTATCAAGATTTAGAAATGCAGGAGCTTTTTTCCTTTGAAATATTAAGCGCTGATACCCATTTTTTTTTTTCTATCGACTTCAAATGATCACTGCCTTTTCTACATTTACAATATGCTCCCATTTGTGACTCTCGTGCAAAGGAATTATGTTTCACCTTTTAGGCTATGTGCTTTTTATGGGAATTTTTTTTTATTTAGACTAGTGGCCTTTATCACAAGAAAACATTTGAATTTTCTTGTTTTTATGTTTTTTTTCCGCGTTTATTTTTTTTCCAATGATCTGAATGTTTTTACCCCTCTGTGGTACATTTATAAAGAAGTGGTATGTGCAAAGTAAATGATGAGACGCTTGCTTGTCATCCTCTGTATATATATTCTTTTTTCTGAAATTGCATCTGCATGTTTTGCCATCATATTACACCTTGGAGATTTTTAATGCTTTATTTTCAAATTCTGAATAACATTAGTACTTACGCTTCGACATCCCCTTTGCCTTTGTTTTAGAATTGCTGCCTATCAAATTTTTAATTACGATGAATGTGCAGCCATGTAGAATTAGAAATTGACAACAGACATGTAGAACTAGCAGCTTTTTGTAGACCAGCTTGTGACTTTAAATACTAAACATGCCTATCATAGGGTAGTGCAATTAAACATAAAATGATGCATTTTAACTTTTCTTTTGTAAAAACATCAGAAACTTATAGGTTTGATGTAGAGAGATTATATTATATCCCCATATGTCAAAATATTCCCATCATACTTGGTGTTGTGATATCACATATGCAAAATACTAATCTTATGTGATGCTGCTACCTTTTCCTATGTGAATGTATGATCATTCTCACCCTTCATTCACAAGTAAGCTGTACATGAAGTGTATCATACTGTACTATATTCCCTCGCATAATCTTTTTGATTACTCCAGTAGGCTGTGACGCCCTGTGCGATCTTGATAGGCATATATTACTACAACAGATATATTGGTATGTGGTTTTTATTGGTATCAGTCAGCTTTATATTGTATGCAGACTTAAATCCTAAATCTAGGTTGTTTTTTTTTTTTATCATGCTATCGACTTATTTTGCAACTCGGATTTTGTCTATCTCAGAGTTTGTCCCTCATGTTAAAGAGGTATAAAAATGTCCTTTGTGCTTTTTTATTGTTTTTTTTTTTTTTTAATCTCTTATTAACTGGTAATGTTTATCTACATTTTGGCTCCCTTTGAGCAATTTCAAAATTTGAAAGTATTACGTGTCAGAATGGTTATCATTAAAAAATAAATGTTGCTATGATTTACATGTATGTGAAAAACAGTAAGGAAGTAAAGGTCCAGAGGAAAAACAGTACTAAATAGTCAACAGGCTCCAGTATTAAAAAACCATGTCAAAGGGGACTTAGCGTTTACATTAATATAATTTCATACTTTAACATATGTCTGTTTGTAAAGTTTCTTCAATCTTCAATCTACAATTCTATGAAAAGGCAAAAGCTGGCTGAAAATATTAAATTTTAAATTTTTGGTGTGTTAAGATATAGTTTGCTTTAACTATCTGAAAGGCTTCCATATATTCTCATCTCATGTCGATGATTATTACAAGAAAGTTGCTTTTGTCCTGAATGCTTTAGTGTATTAACACTGAAAGCATAATTGTTTTCTTGGCTAATAAGCTTTTCTAACTGTCTAATATATAGAGAAAACTTCTACAGTGGAAACATCAGGATTCGAATATCATGGGATTGAATCAAAACTTCAAATGAAGAGGATTCGAATTACAGAACAACAAAAGTGTTTTAATAAATATAGATATTTTTGGGGGGTTTCCTAATGGTTTTATTTCTATAAAAGTCTTCTCTCAACCCAATTTCTTCTAAAAACTTGTTTTGGGCAACACTAATCATTGAATGTCGCTTGACAAGTATTTTTGTAGGCCTTTTGGTGGTTCTAGCTTCGAATTAAGAGAATCAAACCAGAAAGACTATGAATTTTGAGCCTAAGAACAAAAAATAACCTCTCCTCTTGCAAAATTCGGTTTATGAAAAATTTGAATTATCAGACTTGGTTTTGGGAGTTCTTCACTGTATGTTGTGACGATAAATTGCCGAGATAGCAGAATGGCGCATTTTGTACTTGAAAAATAATTTTTGAAAAAGAATGATTTATTCGTTTTAGCAGTACATCTCTATAATTGTTGTTCCTTAATTTAGTGAGTGACTTATGGCCACTGTACATACCATCCCAATTCTTTGTCTATGAAACTTCAGCATCTTTCTTAATCTTTAATGTAAGCTCTCTCCATTCCTGTCTGCCACTGTGCTATTTCTGTGATCTTCGTCAGTTTGTCATACGAGTTAAGTCACAATGGATATTGTATCAGATCTTTTGTAAGGGAGGTTATTTCTTTGTGGGGATAAATAGGCTCTTATTGCTCTGGGAGCAGAAACTATAATTCTTTGGTTAATAAAAAAAAAAACAATTCATGCATTTTGATTTAAATTCATGATGATGAGTAATATAAATACTGGTGTAACCCATACATTGATGTGCTAATGTCGAAATAGCATAATTCTGAGATGTGCCAAGCTGCTAGCCCAGTGATCTAATGGAAACAGTTTGCCTCGTGTGAGTAAAAAGAATGGATTCAGATTTTGTAGTTTGAATTGACTTTTCTTATTATTATTGACTCCAAATGAGGAAAAATGACATAACAGCTTGCTTGATTGGCAACGAATACCAGCAGGAAAAGATTTGCACGAACAATTTTCTTTAATTAGATTACTTTGGAGTTGTGAGTGTTTTTTTTTTAAAACTTTTAAATTACTTTTTGTAAGTACATGGGAATCATTTTTTTTTACCAAGTGGTGCTACTGTAGTGACTTATGGTCTGGCCATATTATTCAAAGCTCTGTTTGTTTAGCCTTCAAATTGTTTGGTATACATAAATGGCATGCAACTGACTTATTGTGCAAAACATCACAGCCTTACTAACCTACCACATTCATTGATATGAATTTAAATATTCACTATAGAATTTTCTTTGAATGTGAATTACTTTTTTTTCCTTTAGACTGCTCATGACAAAATGCAACTGAATACATGTATTATGATGCTGTGTGGCATGTGCTTATGTATTCAATTTGAATTTTTTCACTTAAAACAAGTTCAGTTGTGCCAATATATTAAGTAAAAAAAGTGCCACATTAGGTAGCTCCTGTGTATGCTGTGCCAACTTTGAAATGGGATACATTAAAAAAAATTTCAGGAAGCGTTTTAACTATTTGCTCCAAATGAGTTAAGTATCATGTAGGTATCTTTTGAAAGAAAAAAAATGAAAAACCAGAAAATTCTTTTCTTTTAAATGTGATTACCAATGAGGAAATGGAGAAACAATCATATTTTTTAGTATTCTGAGATATTTTTCTTTTGATTGACGGCCTATTTCTTTTTAAATTCAAATTTCTCTCAACTGATTAGGGTTAAAAGTGGTATGTTCCGCCTTTCATAAACCATTTATTTTGCCCAGTTGTTTTCTGACTGCAAGGGTTAAGCTTATGGTATTTAAAATTTAAAGTCTCAAATTAACACTTTAATCATACAAAATTGATCAAAATACATGTACATGTAGTTAAATTGACCCATGTGAATTTAGCCACTTGTTTTGATACCTTGATAAGCAGTCAGCCTTTGTAAAGATAAGTCTTAGTCTGTTTGTATACAAAAATGTATAAAGGTTTACCTTACCTGTAATTCATTGAATTGCATTAGAAATAATATTAGGATTCTTTTTTTCAAAGAAATAATATTGATTGCTAAAATTTAACAGACTCAGAAATGCATTTATGAGTACTATTTTGTATTGTATGATTACTAACTTGGGCATTATTGCTAAATCTAATGTTTCGAACATTTTTGGGGCAGGTGAAAGCTGTCAACATTTTATCGTACACCTGTAAATGAAGCATATGTCAACATTTGCACATCTCTACATCTGTCCAATGAACCAATGCTATCAAGAGTTGTCTGTCCATGAGTCAGATTTGATGCTTGATGCTCTGGGCACTGAAAAACTATCTAAATGAGCCATTAACATGCCTTGGTTTTGGGACAAGTGTGTGAATCAGTAAAGTGTCTAAAATGACCCATTGTCATGCTCAGGTAATTAAACAAAAACATACATTGTCCATGGTCATTTTCTTGTCATTGAACAAGTGTCTAAATTAGCTATTGTGATGCTCTGGTTCTTGAACAAGTGTCAAAATCGCCCATTGTTATGATCTGTTTATTGGACAGGCGTCTTAATCATTTGATGAACCATGCTATGATCATTGGATAGATTGCAAGATAAGCAAACATCGATCCTTGGACATAAGTAGTTTTTGTACATGTAGACCAGGCCACTGTCACTGTATTGGACAGATACATCTGTCTAACAAGTGAATTTCAGTGCTCTGGACAATAAAATTATACCTGAAATGTGTCATGAAGATTGAAGCACTAACGCATAGAGCATTTCTTTTTTAATATGCGCATTATAAATGCCATTCATTATTATTATTATTATTATAGCATGTGCATTTGCTTATTTGCTATAGCTTAAAAAATTTTTTTCCTGAAAAATATTAATTATGGTTAATTCTGGTTTTAAATGTGATGGATTTGAAAAGCTTTTTTGTACAGCATGTATGTACAATGTAGAAACAGCATTTTTTGTCGTATACTTATATGCCATTGTAACATGTGAATTTTAATAAAACAATGTCTGTGGAATACAGTAAAGCCTGGTGTCTTGATATTGATAGAGTAAACTTCATCCATTTAAACTGGAGCTGCAGAAATGCCTTCACAGTCATGATTAATGTTTAGTTATCACACTGCATTCATAAGTACATGGGAGAAATTCAGAAATTCCCCACTGGTAACTTTAAATCAGTATTTGTCAATCTTATTGACATGATGTTTTTATCAACTAATTGTAAACAGTTAAAAAGTTACATAAATGCTATTTCTATAGACATTTGAACTATCAGGAAAAACCTATGTTTCTAAGCAATAAATAATTGATAGTCTGCAAAATACCCAAAAATTACTGAAGCTCAACTTAATAATGAACATTCCTTTCACCTAAACAGTGAATTAATATTTCTTTCTCTTTGTGTTTTTATGAGTTTCATAATGTTTAAGTATAACTCACAATGTAAATTTTAGATAAAATAACATAAACAAAGTTGTATGACTAACAAGTTTATTTTTCATTGATCATAAAATAACAGGCATAAAACAAAATGTGTTTTGAAAAAGAAAAAAAGTTAAAAACTACACATTGCAATTTTAAAGGTATTGGTTGAAAATAGCAGAGGGGATTTGTAAGTAAACAAGTTAAGAATCTGCTTTCCAACAAGAGTAAAATTACTGTCTTTCCTAATGAAAATATCCCCAATTCATGATACATTTATATGCTCTTGGTACACATAATCATACACCATAAACTGCTTTGTTCATCCATACATGGAATTTCTTATGAATGTTTTGCCTGGTTGCAATATTGATTGATAAGAATGAATATACAGCATAAAAGGAACCAACACTTCAAACTTATCTAGCAGGTCACAAAGTGACATACTTGTTTCATTACTTCAAATAATCTTATCCATTCAAAAAATTCATTCCTATGGGACAATAAAGGATTATCTTAAAATTCATTCCTTTCCAGACACACAGAAAATTCACTTTATGCTAACTCAAAGTTTATACAAAAAAGCTTATGACTTCTTTTGTATATATCACAACAATGTCCATGAACTTCTACTTTACAGCTTCATAACAAAAATTTAAAAAGTCAGATATACTATTGGTGGTATATCTGACTTTTCTGGCTGTAGAATTTTCCTGAATCCTACGTCGCAGTCAAACATGTAATTTTTAACACTAAATCCAGTATCTGCCGCTCAGGGCATCATTCTGAGAGCACCGTCCAGCCTAATCACTTCACCATTGAGCATCGGGTTCTCATACACTGCCTGGACGAGGTGGGCATATTCATCTGGGTGTGCCAGCCGGGAAGGGAAGGGGATGGTAGAGGCAAGAAACTTGCGAACCTTCTCCGGGAGACTTGCCAGCAAAGGTGTGTCAAACAGACCTGTGGAATGTTAATATCATTTTTCTCTTTTAAAAATTAAAGTTCTTTCACAAGTTGCAGTGTTTGAAATGTTTTATACACAAATTTACAAAAACAACTTTTTAAAAAAAATAATAATTTAGTATTGCTAAAAATTTTATTCATATCTTTTGATTTGTGAGGCACAAATGTATTTTTTAAAATCCTCTGAGGAGTCGAAAGAAGTGAAACATAACTTGGATTTGAGGTTTGCAAAAAGCCAAAGTGAAACACACAATAAAAAAAAATTCAACAGAAAACAAATTCTACATTAATGGAAATGTTATGATATTTCAATTTGTAGGGTTCTTACTATAATATAAATAGGTATGCAAATACTCATTCTTACAAATGAGGAAAATCACACAGAGATTCCATAAACATTCTCACAGCCTAAAAATCATCCAGCAAAAAGATATAATTGACAGTCATAGCGGAAAGTCGTTCAGCAAATAACTACCAGTTTATGGTTTGTGAACTAGCACGACAATTAAAAAAAATGCCCACAAACCTGGAGCAATCGTGACCACTCTGATGCCGTGTGAAGCAAGGTCACGAGCTATTGGCAAGGTCATCCCGACAATAGCCCCTTTGCTGGCTGAGTACGCTGCTTGGCCCATCTGTCCATCGTAAGCGGCCACACTGGCTGTGTTGACCACCACGCCTCGCTGACCGTCAGCGTTGGGCTCCTGCTCACCCATCACGCCAGCGGCCAAACGTATTACATTAAAAGAGCCGGCTGTGTTCACCTGCGGGTAAAGAAATTTAAAATAAAAAACGTTCATGTTGATCTGAATTTGCAGTTTCCAAGGTAACAATGTGTGAAGAGGTCTAGGAAAAGGGAGGGACAGTTGGAAATGTTACTTTCGATTGTATTGATTGATTCTTGAACTATAGTTAACATTGGTTTATAGACTACATGTATTCAATTCTACATCTCAACAGAAGATATGAAAGTATTAAATTCTAACAAACAGACAAAACAAATCGTTCGAAAAGAACTGCCAATTTTTAATAAGTACTTTAGGGGACTCTTCTGCAAACCAATATGATACTTATCAAGTTACCCGTAATATTATATTCGCAACATAAATATGAATGATGGACAGCTTTAAAAAAATATATCTTAACTTCAAACATAGAGCTATATCCGATAAGTGTTAGTAATGTCAGTCTTCAATAGTGTTCACTTTTTATTTGTTACCTGTTTCTCAAATGAGGCATAAAGTTAAAAGGAGCTATAAAAATCCTAATCATGATTATTTCTTAGTTTCAGCTCAAGAGAGGTTCATAGATTTCTCCCCCCACCCCTCCCTCTACCAATATATTTCTTTCTGAATAGGGGTGTCAATACTGGTTGAGTAGCGCAAAGAGGAGAAGCACACTTCCAATAATCACAATGGTACACTATCTGTTTGAAAGAAGAAGAAAAAAAAGAAAACATAGTTTTACCTACCATCAGAACTTTCTGAAAGTCAGCCAAGTCATGAGGCCGCTTTTTGTTAAAGTTGTATGTTTTGAAAGCAACTCCTATTCCAGCGCAGTTAACAGCCATGTCCAGGCGGCCAAAGTTGCTCTTCACAGTTTCCAGAGCTTGTGTAACATCTGCTTCTGATGTCACCTGCAATAATTGTTTAATATGTTCATCAAATAGACCATTTAGTTTACACAGGATTTTTTAAATTTGAAGCGTAAAACTAAAATGGCATATACATGCACATTTTTGGCACAATAAAATTACACACAGAATAAAACAAACTAAAGACAAAAAATTTTTTTATTTATATAGAGACAAGTGAATGGACAGAATCTAAAGGCTTCAAGAGTATTCTTCACAGAATGCTCTTCAGCAATGTATTTAATGTAAGGCTAGTATTTAGGGTTTTGAATGAATAACTATTTTTTTTTCAGCATACGACCATTAGAAAAACAAACACACAAAAGAAAAAAAAAAACTCACATCTGTGGGAGCAAAAACGCAGTTTTTTCCCAGAGAATCAGCCACTTCTTTTCCATTGGAGGTCGGTAAATCACAAAGAACCACTCTGGCGCCCTCTCTCACAAATCTTTCCACTGTGGCCCGCCCTAAACCTGATGCTCCGCCGGTTACAAGGCCCACAGCATTCTGAGAAATGGCCATACTTTCAGGTTTGATATACATGCTAAATATCACTAAAAATCGTTTAAACTTATTATAAAAAACTAACAATTATATAGTCAAATGCTGTCTTGGGTTAATGATGATAACATTTAGTGTTGCTGAGGCAACTTTTTCCCCACGTCATTTTACAATGGCAAAGAAAGAAATCATGTAGTATATCAATCACAACACTGATGTAATGCCAAAAAAAAAATACTGCCAATCACAGTAAATGTTAAACCTTTTTTAAAGCTAAAAAAATGACATGACATATTATCGACAGAGATCAGGCAAATTTAGGGCCTTTTTGTCCTCTGCAAAGAATTATGAGATTAAATTCAGAAAAAAAAAGAAATAATACAGGGAAAAGAAGAAGGAAAAGGGAAACATCTTCAAAGCCATACCTTAAGTGCTCCAATAGTAGAGGCCATGATAAATCCACAATAATGACTGTATGGTTATCTCTTATCTATCCTGGAATATTGAAAAAAACAAGTTAATTGATATCAATATTTTTTCATTATATATTGATTAAACATGCGTTCTTCTGTTAGATTCTTTTTAAAACTTAGATGGAATTGTGAAGCCTCATGCGTCTCTAGACCCATGCCACACTACTGATCAGGAATATTTGATCTTACCCACTAACATCTAAATGGGATTTAATTTTCAATAACATTGTATCACAGCTCTGTAAAAGGGAACCCAAAACCAATATTGAGTAAGATTGAATAATCTCATCATTGCCAAATCTTGTCTCTCTTCACACTAACTCAATTAATACTGGAAATTTTATTAGTACAGAGTGGAAATCCAGGACTATAGATGTGTGAATTATGCACCAATAAAATGCATGACTTGGGAAATCTATAGGGGCCTATGTGAAATTATAAAGTTCCCAATAATAATTAAGAAAAAAAAACATGCAACAAACATAAGCTAAGTACAAACGTAAAAATTGATACATATATTTATGAATAACATTCCTTTGGAACTATAAAACAGATGAAGCTAAATCAGAGAATATGTTAAATAGACAGCAGTTTAAAGAGCAGCTGTAAGTATCACTGAGTAGATTAGAGAAAGGGTCCAATTTCATTTAATTTCATTTACTAGTGTTAAAAATTTGCAATTGATCTAACCTAATAAAGCTGAAACAAATGAGACATGCTGGGTCTATGTGAGATTTGTATTGAATGGTAAACGAAATATGATCACTTGGAATTAGAACTTCATAATAAATTGTCACACCTTTCATCTAAAATCTAAAAGCATTTTAAAAGTTACACAGTAAGGACAGATTTCTAAGAGCAACTACAAAGGTTGTAGGTACAAGTTGCGGTAGTTTAATACAGCTTGTAAGCCTTTTTCTTTGCATATCTATTGTTTACGAGTTTGAAGCCACTGGGACGCTGAGGGCAATCTATCTAAATCTATTGTAAAATTAATGAAATTTTACCACGAGGATCTGCATCAATACTGCACTACAGTTTGTATTTCTGTCCAAATTTTGCTAGTTAAGTTACAAATTTAAAGTAATCGACTGTTTTGTTGTAAACCACTGTCAGAGGCTGCTCACATGTAGGCCCCTACAGACATCTAATTTGCTGTAAGTTTAAGTTCAACGTCGGAGTAGCTTAGACCTCGTTGAAAGAATATTTAAGGAAGGTTTGTGTTGAGTCATAAGCTGGCACGTTGTACTTACGACCGCTTGATTTGATCTAAATGTATGTCTAAAAGGAGAAGATTTAGAATCTAGATTAGATAGATCTAGATTTAGATCTAGATCTAATTTGCACAGGTACCAACTGAAACCGGTCTATATGCTACTCTTATCTAGATCAAAACATCAAGATCTAATCTGTGCAAACAATAGATTTAATCTAGATCTATACCCTTGATTATAAATCAACTTACTTTTCAGATTTACGACGTTCTGTTGTTTTTCTCCTACACTTTCAGAATCAGTCAGCGACTCAGCGTGTCAGATGCCGCAGTTCACAAGTAAGTAGGTAGGCTTTTTGCCGCAGTGAGTCTGTGACCGCCCCAAGTTCATGTCTTGATGACCTCGCACTCTGCACTGTGAGGTCAAAGGGCAGAATGGCAAAAGAAGGCTGCCAGACCTTTCATCATCATCATCATCATCATCATCATCATCATCATCATCATCATCATCATCATCATCATCATCATCATCATCATCATCATCATTCATCATCATCATCATCATCATCATTTCACACTCTCTTCTTCTTCTTCTTCTTCTTCTTCTTCTTCTTCTTCTTCTTCTTCTTCTTCTTCTTCTTCTTCTTCTTCTTCTTCTTCTTCTTCTTCTTCTTCTTCTTCTTCTTCTTCTTTTTCTTCTTCCTTTCTTCTTCTTCTTCTTCTTCTTCTTCTTCTTCTTCTTCTTTTCACACTCTTCTTTTTTTTATATTCTCTTTGTCCTCCCCCTTCTTCTTTCTGGCAAAAAGGGGGAGGGTCTCAAGTGGTTGCGTGTAGGGATCCAAATCTGTAGGCATCGGTTCATACCCACGGTCAGACAAATGTAGGCCTATGTGTCGGATTTCGTCCCCTAACTGAGGCTAAAAGGTGTAGTGAATTCTGTCTTCTCTTGATCGTCTTCCTGCATCGCGACTTGGTGGTAGCCACTGGCAATGTCCAGGGTCGAAAAGAAACTGGCACCACCAATTGCGCCAAATGACTCGTCGATTCGGGGCAGGGGGGGGGGGGGGGGGGGGGGCGTAATCCACACAGAGCCGAATATTACCACCCTTCTTCCTCACGATAACAATGGGCGAGGCGTAAGGGCTTGAACTTGGTTGGATGACTCCCTTGTGGGCCAACTCTTGGATATGCTGTCTGACATCTTCAAACTGTCTTGGTGGAATCCGGCGGTAAGGCTGTGCAATGGGTATTTCCGATGTTACAGAAATGGGATACCTCTGTATAGCCTAGGTCCAAATCAATCTAAGCGAAAACGTAAGAGTTCATACTCTGGAGATGTACGAGAACAGTTCTCTGGCCATCGGAGAGATCGTCCAGTAACATTTCGTTGTATCTTGTATAGTTCGCTCCACTCACTTCCCCATCCATTGTTCGTGAAAATGGTGTGCTCACTTCAATACCGCAGTAGGTGTAGTGGGAATCTATGGTGTAATAGGTAAGGATAGCTTCACTGATATCCCTAACCACATGTCTTTTCTTCAATACTACTGACTCTTCACTGACATTAACGAGCGATATGGTGAGACTTCCCCTCATGGCTCTCGTCACGTGTACGTCTCGTGGAGTCAGGACAACGATGAGCCGTATAAAACTCAGATCAAAACCTCAAGGCAACTCCAGTAAAATCAGTACAAATGTCAAAAATAATACTAAACCAATGCAAACAAAACCCACCAACAACAAAACAACAATAACAAAACACATAAAAAAAAAACAACTTAAAAATAAAACCAATTATATAAAAAAAAAAAAATACACGTAAAGTCCAACTAGACCAGCTATCTTGTATGCAATGCGCAGGAGCACTACGTCAATATCTTTCTAAGGAACGTAAAAATGAAACATTGGTTAAGCACCACGTGGGTTAAAATATAAAAACCTTTTTACTTGATAGTTGAAGAAACACGTCTTGATTCTTTGATAGTCAGAAAGCAAGTGATCAGCGTGTGCGCCAAAACCTAACCCATGCGCGATTTGAGGGCCCTAACTACGCGCATTGGGTGCCTACAGAAATGAAGCTAGGCCCTATATAGTTCACAAGTTGAAGTGTCTATGATATAGAATATACGTTTACAGGGAGAGGATCATCCTATTAAAATAACAAACATTTACAAATAATGCGTTTATAGTAGGCTAAATACACAGATAAAAATAACTGCGCATTGTACGGTCAAGATTGACGAGAGATGGATGTTGACATTCTCAGATAATCTAGCGTACCTCTCTACTTCTGAGGCTGTCCTCTGTATCTTCTGTTGTCTCTCCAGTCCAGCATCCCATCTCTTCAAGGACGTTTATACCGAGAGAACAAGATTGTCGGATTCCTCCGGGTGAATCTCGGATGGTGAGGAAAACCAGGCCAGGTTTTTTTTCCGACCAGCAACAGTTACGTCCGCAAGAAGATATCCACTGTACCAATGTGGAGTCCATTGGCAACGGTCAAGCGGGGGTAGGGGTAGCGCCACAGATCTCGGTCTCGGGGTTGGGGGTGCCTTCTGAAGAATCGCTCTGTAATGATACTGATTTGGGAGCCTGTATCGACAAGGGCTGCCATCCTCACACCTAACATCTATAACTCCGTGGATAAGCACCGCCCCACAGTTCTCAACAAGAGCAGGTCCTCTTGCCGCACTGCACAAGGACTCACTTCCGCAGTTTGCGTTTCCCGATTGGTTACGACACACTCTTGCGATGAGTCCCTCGTGTTTCCCCCAGCATCTTCGTGAGCTTGGCCACCTGCTCCGTTAAGACATTAAATGCTAAAGGCTGCCATTGCCTCGTTCCCAGTGGAAATCTGATGACCTCTCTGCTCGTGTCGCTCCACTTGTCTGTTCCCTAGGCTTCAGGAAACTCACGTGCGCGTTGTTTGCTATTTTTTTCCGGAGCAGCTGCTGGCAGCGGAGGATAGAGTCCAGAAGGCAGTCCGCAAAGCGGCCACTCATCACCTCTACGGCCGTGTCACACTGGCGGCCCAGTAAGGCATCAAAATATCTCTCAGACGGTGAGAGAAGGCTCGAATGCTTTCACCCTGGCACTATCTGGACGCTCGTCGGCTTTCCATAGTTATTGGCGATAGTGAGGAGCATCCATTGTGGACCCCTTGTATCGCCATCAAGAAGGCAGTTGAGCTCCTGCCGCACCTCCTCGCCAAGGTGCGACCAGAGGATGCCACGCTGCTCCTGGTCCGTCTCGCAGCGCTGGGCACTCCAGGCAGCCTTGACCTCCTCCACAAATCGCCGCGTATCCCTGGCACCGCCATCTCCATAGAACTTCGAGATGGGAACCTCCCGTGACGCCAGGACAATGATGGGGGTTCTTTTCCCTTTAGAGGCAGCCATCTCGTTGAATCTGGTTGGGTTTTTAACTCGAGAGTGAACAATCCTAGAATTGAACAATTAATAACAAGAAAAGATCCCAAAGCAGCTCAAGCCAAAACAGAAGAAATGAAACTTTCAATGAAATGCTAACAACTCGGAATCTGTTCAACTGAATAAAGAGAGAGAGGTTGAAAAAAAAAATGCTTGCACCTACAATCCCACTTCTCGACACCAAGATATAAACCGTGGAGTGCTTTAACTTCTCTTTTCCTAAGCTTCTATTGCTTTAAGACACCCTCACATCTACAAGACAACAACAGGAAGCAGGCGATTGTTCGTACCCAAACACAACTCAGGTGCAAGTTTTTATCAAAGGAGATATAGAATAGCTTATTAAAGTGAAGTAACAAAAACGTGAAACGTGCACTATTAAAGAGAAAGAAGTAATAAAATATTGGCATCAACAACAACGACACTTCAAACTACAATCACCCAACGTCAGGATTCCACCAATTCTTCACTAACTTTAAACACTTAAAGTCACATTTATATAATTATTTGTTCTACAGTGGAACTAGATAACGCCAGACGGAAACTAACAACAAGTCAAAACCTTTACTCAAGCTTTAAGAATAGTACATGTATCATACTAAATAAAAGAACGGTTCCAAACATAAATAAAAAAAAATATTAACCGTATAAAACTCAAAGCAAAACCTCAAGGCAACTCCAGTAAAATCAGTACAAATGTCAAAATACTACCCCAATGCAATAAAAACAACAACAACAACAACAACAACAACAACAACAACAACAACAACAACAACAACAACAACAACAACAACAACAACAACAAATAA
>RQTK01000373.1:401989-415021 GCA_003991915.1 Elysia chlorotica | reverse complement strand
TAGATAGATAGATAGATAGATAGATAGATAGATAGATAGATAGATAGATAGATAGTTGTTCTACCCATGGACCACCGCGCCCCCCTTCGCATGTGGCAGCACATAAAATATTGCCAGACGTTAGTCTTGAGGCTTGTCCACAATATAGTTTATTGCTGACGTTTGACATTCAGCACTCAACTACAGCGTTTTCTTAACTATCTTTGGTCCTTATTGTTTTCGAAATAGTTTGTATGTTTTAATAAGTTTCACGTTCTCTCTGTTTACAACAAAATAAAATACATTGACTTTACAGGTACTAGGAACAGCTGTTTAGAGTCGAACCACAGTCCTCATGCGATTCAGCCCACAGCTCTATCGGCTCAACCATCGGGCGACCATGGAACTGAAGACGAATATAAAAAAGTCTTGAAATGAAAAACGTTAAGTTGGAACTGTACAGTCGTGTAATAAATAAGTATGTACCATAGATATATTAGTTATATAGTTATATAAATCTATGGTATCTACCGGTACTTTTGATGGGAAGTTGATAATCTTCAACAATTTGACCAAAAGTGACGAACGTTTGAAGTTTCAATTGGGGAAGAAAGAGAATGATATAAAAAATAATGAACATTGTTTTGGCAGAGGCATGTACATATACACTAAACAAATATAGAGGTCGCCAATGAGGGAGGGAGAGAGGGAGAGAGAAAAAAAAAGGAAAGAGAGGGGGAGAGAGAGAGAGAGAGAGAGAGAGAGAGAGAGGGAGATGACGGTATTCAGAAACTGAGACAAAATGTGCACACACAAAAAAGATGGAGAAACAACAACAACAACAACAACAACAACAACAACAACAACAACATAGATACATGGGAAAATGGGGGAAACGTTCACGAATTAAATACAGAACAAAACATTCCAAAACTAGATCCTGCAGCAATGAAACGTTCGCGAATTTAAACCGGATCCCCTCTGGAGTCAAGTCAACAGGTTTGTGTAACGTTACGTGAAAGCCTGGGCGAGGCGCGGTAAACAACGAAACATGGCGCCCGTGACGTGGTGTGTTCGCGACCCCAATCAGACCGCGCACTCGGTGCAAGATGGTGTACTCTGGCGCTGTGAACGCGTTACAATTTACATTCAGTGTTACTGTTGGCTCACTCTCAACACAAACTGCCGGGAATTTCCGAAAATAGAACCCGGAGCCTTGTTGTTGTTGTTTTAGTCTCTAGTCCAAGGCGGCCGGTGACGGATTAGGATTCCAAAAATAGACGGTAAAGTCATTCAAGTGAGCACAATAACAAAATAACAAAATAATAGTTTGAAGTATAAGTCATCGTGACCTATGCCACTAAAGTACATGTTGTTGGGTTGTTGAGTTGGTTTAACGTCCAACAGCAGCACTATATAGGCTATATTGTGAACGGGCCCCAAGACGGACGTCTGACAATTTTATGTGCTGCCACACGCGAGACAGGGCGGGGATACCATGACTCCTGTCTCAGTCGGTCACAGTATACTGACTCCGATCCAACCAGTAGGGGACGCAACAGCCAGGATTCGATCTCGGGACCTTTTGCGTCGGAAGCCGATGTTCTACCCCTGGACCACCGCGCCCCCCACTAAAGTACAAGATTGAAATTAGGTCTAGTTAGAACGGTTTACGTATGTTTATTGCTCTGGTGGAATGGGTAGGCTGAACAAAAACAAAACAAAAAAACAAAAACGAAAGCGTTGGTTCCAAAAATCTTCGGCGAGTAACATAAATTATTATTAGCATTTTTGGTGCATGAGTCATACTGAACTGTGCCATTAAACTAAGTATTACGGTCTAGTTAGAACAGATTACATAATTGCTGCGGCGCAATAAGAGAGAAAAAAAAAGAGGAAAATAAGTGATAATAAAACGAAGTAGGGTTCTATAATTATACAGTAAATATGGCCGATCGTGGGAATGATCCGTGTGCTTCTCAAATGGGAAGGTAATATTCTACCACTTTCATCAGTTTACCCTCCTCCCCCTCTCTTTTTTTTTTTCAATCAAGTTAAATAACGCACTGGTGTTTTTTTTAAAGAGGTCTTTTGATAACAGGATCCTACGGAAAACGGAGACTATGGTTAAGGCCAGGGTATTATATGTATATACCCGCTTCCAATCAGAATTCCTATGCTGTGTTACAGAGCCAATGCAGTCCCATGCCTCATCGTCTTGATTCTGTCACCCACAATCATAGTGTAGACCGCAAAACCTCTTCTGCAAAACCGCTTCAGTTCAAAGATCCGGACACCGTTCCGGTTGTCTGCGCACCGAAACAACATTCCGAGACAGAGGAACAATTCTTCGCAATGCCCGCTAGGACCATTAACCCTTTTCACACTGCATGATTTCAGGGCCAGATTCTAGATCTAGATTCTACTTCTTTTGTGCACACTCTTTTTGGGAATTTTCAAAAATTTGAAAACGTAAAAGCTTTTTTTATTTTTCTATATACATTTTGAAACGGAAGGTGTGCAAATCAATACAAAAAAGTGCTTACACAAGAGCGCACCAACCTGCACAACATGTGTGCTGTGCGGGGTTGGTGATGTGGAAACCGATAAGGTTAAAAGTGCACGAGCATTGGCGTAAAAGTACATTGTAATTTGCGCTGTTATTTTGCTTGTAAGAGGTTCGTCGATAAACATAGTTCTACTACATGATAACAAGCTGCTAATGTTCCACGTTTTGCTCATCAGACTCTGGCATTGGGTAATGTTTTTCTCTGCTGTTTTATTTTTATTTTTACTTCCTTTGTCTCAAGTATGCTTATATAAATATAACATCTCTTTATCTACCTCTCTCTTTTTCTATTTGTCTCTTTCTCGCTCTATCTATCTATCTATCTATCTATCTATCTATCTATCTATCTATCTATCTATCTATCTATCTATCTATCTATCTATCTATCTATCTATCTATCTATCTATCTATCTATCTATCTATCTATCTATCTATCTATCTATCTATCTATCTATCTATCCATCCACCCATCCATCCATCCAAGTCGGGCGTCTAAAATGTAACCATCCTTTTTGTAATTACTAGCGGACGCTTCCATAGTAACTCAAGTGTTCTTTATAAAATAATTTTTAACACATTCACTCATCTCAAATAAAACTTAAACTCTGTATCTCTCAAATTGGAAGCTGGTTCTTTTTAAACTATTGCAACGGAAGTACAAAGAAGGTACCTCTCTGAAATGAATTGCTCATATTATTTCTTCTCATGTTTTACAGAACTTACTAAAGAACGCAACTTATGTGGTGAAAATTTCACTACGTTAAATCCAAGCTTGTTATTTTACCTATTATAAACATTTATTTTAGTACATGTACTCTGAAATCAAATGTAAAATTTCATATTTTCAGAAAAAAAAATATTCCTTTTTTCCCCCCACGTTTCTGACATCTCGTAAGAAAGGCAAGCGTTTCTAACATGGTACGTGCGGATTAAAACAAATTATGATAATTAAAAAAACAAAACCAACTTTGTTGCACTTATTTTAAATTTGTTAGACTTTTTCAACAAGATTTTTTTTTGTGACCGTCAATAAAAACAAATAGTTTCCAAAACGCTCAACTTGATTTAATCAACTAACCAACCAACCAACCAACCTCACCTGGGGTTTGGCCGGATCAGGATAGGTGTAACAATTTGCCGGCGTTAATGACCAGGGGTCAAGGCGTTAGGGCCAGGGCGACTGGGGCTATTTTTAGAACAGTGTTACGCGGGTTGTTTACCTGATGTCAGCCATATTCTCTCTCTCTATCTATATCTCTGTCTCTCTATCTTTTCCCCTCTCTGTCTCTCTATCTTTTCCTTCTCTCGCTTTCTCACTCCCTCTGTCTATTTCTCTCTCTATTTTTCTATTTCCCTATCTCTATTTCTCTCTCTATCTTTCTCTCTGTCTCTATATCTTTCCCTCACTCTCTCTCCAGCTCCCACTCCTCCCCTTTTCCACCTCCTCTCTCCCTATCCACTCTCTCTTTCTCTACCGACGTGACCCTTACCATCTCTCTTTCCCTCTGTCTTTGTTTTTCCTACCCCTTCTATTTCTCCCTCTTCACTCTCTCCTTCTTTCTCTATTTGTCCCTCTCGCTCTTCCACTTTCACTATCTTTCTCTCTGCGTCTTTCCCTCCCTCCATATACCTCCCTCTCTTTCCTTCTCTTTTATCTTGACGCCCTTCATCTCTCTATCTTTCTTTGTATGTGTGTGTGTGTGTCTCCCCTCCCCCAGCCCTTTTCTCCTCGCCCCCCCCCCCCCCCCCCCCCTCTCTCGTTCCCAGTTGACCCAAAAGGTCAGCCAGATAGAAAGGGGACGCAACCTTACCCAACAATACTTACCACTTGCAGTAGCTAGGAGCCACATATATGTACCATACTTCATGGCTATATCTTTCATGTCACCTAAGTTAGTACATACCTCACGTAGGCAGCTAGAGGTCAGATTGTTTTGACCAATACCTCTCTCTCATTTCTTGTCTCATAAGTCCAGCTGGTCAGTAGTCAGTCCCTGAGAATACTGACCTTGCAGTTACAGCGATGACCGCTAGGTGTTTTGTATCTGATCAGTCATCCCATATGGCGCTCCCTGTCGCTCTCCCTCTCTCTCTCTCTCTCCCTCTCTCTCTCTCTATCTCTCTCTCTCTCTCCCCTCTCTCTCCCTCTCTCCTCTCTCTCTCTCCCCTCTCTCTCTATCTTTCTAATCTCTCTCCCATTCCCCTCTCTCCCCCTCTCTCTATCCTCTCTCTCCCTCTATCTCTCTCGCTCTCTCTCCCTCTCTCTCCCTCTCTCGCTCTCTCTCCCTCTCTCTATCTCGCTCCCTCTCCCTCTCTCCCCTCTCTCTGTCCTTCGTTACTCCCCAATGGCGCAATTCATTGATCGAACCAGAGCTTATTACGTTGGATCTCTGGGCGTCTCTTTCTTTAGTGTCTCACAAGCCATGAAAATGAGAGGGCAGTTGGTAAACAAAATAGATACAGCCTTAGATATCAAGCTCTCTAAAACGTCTCTTTCTTTAGCGTCTCTTAAGTCATGAGATTGAGAGGGCAGTTGGTTAACAAAATAGATACACCCTCAGATCTAAAGCTCCCTAGAGCGTCTCTTTCTTTAGTGTCTCACAAGTCATGAGATAGAGAGGGCAGTTGGTAAACAAAATAGATACAGCCTCAGCTGCAGATCTCAAGCTCCCTAGAGCGTCTCTTTCTTTAGTGTCTCACAAGTCATGAGAAGGTTGTCCATAAACAAACTAATTAGATCCGGGCTCTGAGAGCGTCTCTTTCTTTAGTGTCTCACAAGTTATGAGAAGGTCGCCAGTATACAAACAAGATAGATAATAGTACATAGTACAGACAGTACATGCACAACGGTGTCTTAGCTTTAACCCCCTACTAAGGGTGAAATTATACCAATTAGAAGTACAGTTTACTACTCCTAGTCGGGGCATATTTGTACTTGCTGTGCTATCTCTCCTCTATAATGTGAATCTTTTCACATGTCCTTGTTTGTGAAAGTTGGAAGGACATCTGACCGTCTCTTTCTTTAGTGTCTCTTAAGTCGTAGAGAGTCACACACCTGACTAAGAGTTGGGGGTTGCGTGACCCTGGGGTAGAGCATCGGTTTCCGACGCAAAAGGTCCGTGGTTCGAGCCCTGGCGATTTCGCTATCTACTGGCTCGGTCGGTATCAGTCTTGTGTGTGCCAGCACATAAAATTGTACGTTAGTCTTGGGGTACGTATAGGCTATGTAGTGCTGATGTTGGACGTAAAACCAACTCAACTTAACTCGACTAAGAGTGTTTTTTTTTTACATATAAATTATGATACATGTAGTACTCTTAGACGGGGGCCCAAGGTTTGACCCCAGTTTTACATGATTGTACTTACCTTACTACCCCTACATTATATCTTGGGTAGTATGTACAACGTCGCGGTAGCTTACGACTCGTCGTAGGTCTACTCATTCGCATTATTCTTACAACTAGTTGCTAACTACCGAAAAATTGTGCTTACTGCCCTAGACCTAGGTCCGGGTCCTTGTTTTTGTCAGTTGCAAGGACACAAAGTGAGCGTCTCTTTCTTTTATGTCTCTCAAGTCATGAGAGTTACTCCCGTTTAAAAAAGACAACTAAAAAGATTTAATGCAGACACTATGGTAAACTAACAACTAAATAGATTTAGTGCAGACACTACATGCACAATGGTAAACTTAGACCCCGACTAAGAAGTTAAAAACACATGTACTCTTAGTCGGGGGACTAAACTTTCTGTTAATGTTGTGCACGTACATGTACTTTTAGAGGTATTCCTAGACGGGGGTCTTTAAGTTAAAAATACATGTACTCTTAGTCGGGGGACTAAACTTTCTGTTAATCTTGTGCACGTACTTTTAGAGATATTCCTAGACGGGGGTCTTTAAGTTAAAAATACATGTACTCTTAGTCGCGGGCTTAAACTTGCTGTTAATATCGTGCACGTACATGTACTTTTAGAGGTAGCCCTAGACGGGGGTCTTAGGTTAGAGATCCGTTGTAATTACTAAACTGCACCGGATCTACAACATTGTACCTAGACCTGGACGCGTTGTCCTCGGTGTCCTTGTTTTTGTCAGCTGGGAGGGGAGACCACCTGTGCAAATCCAACAGGAGAGAATACCGCCTTACGTCGCCAACTATGATTACGGCACTTTAACCTCTACACGGACTTGGGTCACACGGGACTAACAGTGGAGGAGAGCTGGTATGCACAAGGCGGTAGTAGAATTAGGCACCCGACTACAGGGACTAAACGGACGGAAAGTCGAGTGCCTAAATCTGCTGCCTCTTTGTACTTAACACCAGATATCAAACGTGGAGACCTACAGAGATTGCGTTTCGACGTAACCTGCACAATAACCACCAGACCCTGCAACGACCTGGGGCATGTCATGTCCCCCTAGAAGGTTGTGTGACCTGGGACATGGGACTTGAGTTGTTGTTGTTGGGTTGGTTTAACGTCCAACAGCAGCACTATAGAGGCTATATTGTGGACGGACCCCAAGACGGACGTCTGACAATTATATGTGCTGCCACATACGAGACAGGGCGGGGATACCATGACTCCTGTCTCAGCCAGTCACATTATACTGACACCGGCCCAACCAGTAGGGAACGCAACAGCCAGGATTCGAACTCGGGACCTTTTGGGTCGGAAGCCGATGTTCTACCCCTGGGTCACCGCGCCCCCATGGGACTTGAGACCTGTAACACCGAAAAGCTGTTTTGTCACAATATTATAATCATGTACATGTAACAACACAGTGATACTACTATATAATTATGTAATAATTTTTTTTATAATGAACTGGTCATGCACTTGTCATGGTTGATTGTGATACACCTGTTTTCAAGTGAGATAAAGGAACATCGATTGGTGTTTATGAAAATTATGATGTGATGTTCTTATTCTGTTTGTTACCTATGTGAGGGGCGCGCGGTGGTCCAGGGGTAGAACATCGGATTCCGGCGCAAAAGGTCCTGAGTTCGAATCCTGGCTGTAGCGTTCCCTACTGGCTGAGTCGGTGTCAGTATAATGTGATCAGCTGAGACAGGAGTTATGGTATCCCCCCCCCCCTGTCTCTTGTGTGGCAGCACATAGAAATTGTCAGACGTCCGTCTTGGGGCCCGTCCACAATATAGCCTATATAGTGCTGCTGTTGGACGTTAAACCTACCCAAACCAACCCCCACCTATGGTGTATGTTCTTATTCTGTTTGTTACCCATGGTGTTATGTCTGAAAACTTCCTCCAACATGACAGAGCTTGTTTGTCAGAGTCCAGTCCTGTAATTACATCATTGGTAATTCCCTGGCCATGTACTTGCCATGATTTAGTCGGCTGCTCCCTGTACTTGTTTTAGAGTTGAATAAGAGCTACATGTACTTGTGATAATGTATTGGCGGTTATTATTACGGCGTGATGGTTGTATGTTTTTGTTTTGTTGATTTCTTTGTTTTTGTCTCAATGCCCTTCGTTTCTGCTTATCTTATTCTCTCTCTTCATGTGTATCTGAACGTCTCTCTCTCTCTCTCTCCCCCCCCCACTCTCTCTCTCTCTCTAATATATGTGTGATTATGTGTGTGCGTGTGAATGTCTATCTGTGTGTGTGTCTGCTTGTATCCTTGCATCTGTCATATCCTCCCTTATTCTGCCCCCCACCCCCCTCACTATTTTTTTATCTTTCCTTATGAGATTTCTATATGTCTCTCTGTGTCTGTCTCTTTCTCTTTCTCCCATCTCCCCCTCTTTCCTCCTTCTCTCAATCTGTAAGCAAACCACGGCCATGTCCTTAATTGTTTTCCTCACATTCTCGAAGGACGTTTAAAAAAATGCAACAACAGGATCTATAACCATCTACCCACTTTTACTGCCCCCCCCCTTTCTCCTTCAAAGATCTCTTCTCCCCCCTCCCCTCCCCCTCTCTCTCTCTCTCTCTCTATCTCTCTCTCTCTCTTGCACGCTAGCACTCTAGCTTAACGTAACCTTACACGCCCAGGACGTAAACAAGGTATTACATACGTACGGCGCTACCTGCAGGCGACCTCCACAGTTCAGTCCGCGTCACGTTATGCAAAAACGGTGACCTTGTTGATACCGGCTCAAGGCCGTAAAGTTGAGCTCTGCATAGTGCTATAAATAGATATCTATTATTCTTAGTAATCACGGATCCAGGTACATGCAGTTGACTAGATGTTGTTTTTCTCATTGAAAAGGTGTTAGTTAGTAACTATGCCCATGCACTATAACATTATATATGACGTATTGATTGAAACAGTCATTCTTAGAACGGATGTTACATCTATAACCGGTTTTGTTGTTGTTCCTGTTCCCAGAATACATTAAACGTTTCTGACGCAGCGATTGCGAATTGTTATTTTCATTATCATTTAGTTGGTGTTGTTTTCGTCGTCTCCGCTGTTCTGGTTGCTGTTTTTACTGTTGATGCTGTCGTGATGGAATATTGTTACCTTATTCTGCATTCTGTTATTTCGACTATTAGTTTCTATGGTGCTATTGATGTTGTTGTTGTTGTTGTTGTTGTTGTTGTTGTTGTTGTTGTTGTTGTTGTTGTTGTTGTTGATGTTGAATATTGTTGAATATTGTAACCTTATCTGCAGTAATTTAATGTCGACTTTTAGTCTCTTTGTGATTAACGTTGTTGTTGTCAAGTCCATATGTTGTTACTCAAGTTGTAGTCGCATGTGTTATTATCGCTATTATTGATAGTGACTTTGTTATTTTAGTTTCTGTTATTAAGATAAAGCATCAATGTCTTTGTTGTTGTTGTTGTTGTATTGGTTTTGCTATTTTTATTGTTGTTGTTGCTGCCACTGATGTCATTGCTATTATTGATAGTGACTTTGTTATTTTAGTTTCTGTTATTAAGATAAAGCATCAATGGCTGTTGTTGTTTTTGTATTGTTTTTGTTCTTGTTGTTGTTGCTGGTGCTGCTACTGATGTCATTGCTATTATTATTATTATTGTTGTTGATTGTGTCGTTGTTATTGCTGATGTCGTTGTTGTTGTTGTTGTTGTTCTTTTTGTTGCTGCTCTCATTGTGAAGAAAATGGCAACTCTCTCTCTCTATTTCCATCTCACTTCTCTCTTACTATCTCTCCTTCTCTCTCTTCCATCTCTCTCTCTCTAGTAAGAATTTTTTTTACTATATTATTACCTCTATGTTATATAACTTCCAGATCGATATTCGAACCAAAGCCCCTCTAACTATTTAACAAGCGTTCTATCGCCTTCACCACTGAGCACAATGTTTCCACCTGTGCAAATTCAACAGGAGAGACGTAACGACAGGTGAGGACGGGAGAATACCGCCTTACGTCTCTCACTAGTATTACGGCACTTTAACCTCTACACGGACCTGGGTCACACGGGACAAACAGTCGAGGAGGGCTGGTATGCACAAGGCGGTAGTAGAATTAGACACCCGACTACACGAACTAAACGGATGGAAAGTCGGGTGCCTAAGTCTGCTGCCTCTTTGTACTTAACACCAGATATCAAACATGGAGACTTACAGAGATTGCGTTTCGACGTAACCTGCACAATAACCAAAGTAAGCACAGTAAGGCTGTCTGCATAGAGGGTACTTTTATCGCCAAGGTGAAGGCAGAGGCCATTGGTTGGTGTCGATCTCAGAGGTTTATTAACTCTTTGGTCTCGTTATATTACTGGTCAGGCTGGCTGGGGGCGAGGTGCCCCTAGGGAAGAACATTGGCTTCCGACGCAGCAGCGCCGTGGTTCGAGTCCTGATCTGACGGTCGCATTTTGTGCTTATTCCTTTGGTCGGTGGCAGTCTAAATACATAAGTTGGACCAAGTAGCCGGTGTGTTGCTGTGGAGTCTCCGTATACATCTTTTCTAGACCTGGGAGACATTAAACTATGGGAGAGGGAATAGTACGTAAAAGTAAGATGACCTTGACTTATTTTTTTCAACAACGCACAAAAACCAAAATGTTAGAAATCATAAAAGACCCCACACATCCATTGCACAAAGATTATGAATGTAGACAAATCGAGCGTAGTGGCAGATACAGAACAACAAAGACTCGAACATCCAGACACTCAAACTCCTTTACATCAAAATCAATTACTTTTTTTCAATGATAAAAATAAAAGGACAAATCGGGATTAGACATCTTCTGCGCATGAGATTATATAAGTCTTAGATAAATCTAGTATGGAATTTTATTTGTGCATATTGCTTTTTTACGATGCATTATTACTATTCATGCAATTTCATGTGCATTAAAACCGAAAACACTGTATGTGCAATATTATAATCATATATAATATCACATTTTCAATGTGTTTTTTATTCTTAGATTATATATACGAGCGTACAACTGGATTTTTTGTTTTTATACGCATTATTTAATTTTTTTTATTGTAAATTGCCATATCAATCTCAATTTCCTGCCTAGCGATCAATACAATCTTGTCAATCTTATCTTATCTATCTTATCTTATCTTATCTTATCTTATCTTATCTCATCTCATCTCATCTCATCTCGTCTCGTCTCGTCTCGTCTCGTCTCATCTCGTCTTGTCTCCTCTCGTCTCGTCTCGTCTCATCTCATCTCATCTCATATCATCTCATCTCATCTCATCTTATCTTATAGTGCAGCCAAATCTCTTTCATCTAATAGTGCATCCAAATGAATTAAGAAAACGAATCAAGATAGACATGCAACATACACTTTACCACAGTAAAATTCTGGCCTTTTTAAAACCACACAACGTGCAAATATAATTAGATTTATACAGGTTTTCATTCAAGGGCAATATTTTTAGCTTAGGGCGGTGGTGTGGGGGTGCAGGGGTATGTGTAAAGGGAGGGGGTCATTTTTGTTGTTGCTGTTGTTGATGATGATGTTTTTATGAGGTTAAATATCTATAGATGCATTTAAATTTTTATTGACTGTCAAGGTTAAATAGCAGATTGGGGTAGAATAAAGTGTAGAGGAAGGGAGAAGCAGTAAGGAAGGTTGAAGTAGTGGAGAGAGAGAGAGAGAGAGAGAGAGAGAGAGAGAGAGAGAGAGATCGAGAGATCGAGAGAGAGAGAGAGTAGTTGCTGTTGCAGTCTAGTTGGTTTAACGCCCAACCTCATCATTATACAGCCCATATTGTGGACGGGCCCCAAGAGTGATGTCTGACAATTTTAAGTGTTGCAACACATGAGACAGGGTGGGGATACCATGACCCCCTGTCTCAGCCGGTCACATTTGCCATCGATTAGAGAAGTTTTAGAAATGTAAAGGTGAAGTTTTAAATCGTACTTAGATCTACATCCGTTAATCTGTAGCGGAAAAAAACGAAGGCCTCTCCTTGTGTAACCTTGTCTAGCTTTCCAGGATGACCCGGCACGGCTGGTTGGTTGGTTGGTTGGTTGGGTTGGTTTTAACATCCAACAGCAGCACTATATAGGCTATATTGTGGACGGGCCCCAAGCCTCACGTCTGACAATTTTTATGTGCTGCCACACACGAGACAGGGCGGGAATACCATTACTCCAGTCTCAGCCGGTCACATTATACTGACACCGACCCAACCAGTAGGGAACGCAACAACCAGGATTCGAACTCGCGATCTTTTGCATCGGAAGCCGATGTTCTACCCCTGGACCACCGCGCCCCCCACCCGGCACGGCGACGGGGTCACAGATCGGGGCACACCTGTGTTATACACAGTATACTAGTAACTAACACCGACCCAACAAGCAGGAGCAAACAAAGATGATCTGAACCCGTATCAAACCCTCGACCTACCTTTTGAAGCCGTGAGCCCTGTCCAAGTTCTAGAACAGCAGGTTGATCTCAAGTTACCCCATTTTTCTAGGTAAGGTCATTGCCCTGGTGACATACATCAATGTCAGTTCCGCTTTACCATGTACACATGTATGACCTTTCACCTATCACCTTATTGGGTCACGTCTCGAGCATGATGGGTAGACCAGTAGAGCTGATCAATCGGAACATACCGATGTACCTGTACCTGTATCGGATATATAGCACATGTTCCTGTTCCGGTACTGTTTTTGGTAGCAAACAAACCATTATGTCTTATAATAATTATATAATCGGCGGTAGGAAAAAAAACAACAACAGAAACACAAGCGTGAATGGATGATGACAGAGTATTCAGGCATATTATCTAGAGGGGAAAAAAGGCGAGAGAAGGGGGAGAAATCAACTTCATTATAATGCATATATTTAAATCTAGTTTGATTCACACTGGAACAGGTACCTGTACAGTTGCCGGAAGAGTGACAGCTACACAAAGAGTTACAGGTACAGGAACAGGAACAGGTCCAGCCCCGTGTACAGGGGTACCTGTTCCGGTGAATGTAGGATCCTCGTAAATCGGTTCTCGGTTACCAATTTCAGATCAGCAATAGTGAAGGGGAGAGCGCACACAAGAGAGACAGAGAGAGAGAGAGAGAGAGAGAGAG
>RQTK01000373.1:358935-371435 GCA_003991915.1 Elysia chlorotica | reverse complement strand
CCTGGGCGTACCGTAACGTCGTGACCCCCCACACGTAACGTTACTTGGCCGTGCCGTAACGCCCTGACCTGACACCCATAACGTTATGGGCGAGTGCTGTAACCCCCCGACCACCGAATGCCCTGGCTACAGAGGGCCAGGCGTGCCTGCAAGCTGCCGAGGGCATGTGTGTGTGTCTGTTGGTCTGTCTGCCTGTCTGTCTGTCCGGTTGTGGGTTTGTCTGTCTATTCTTCTGCACGTTTGTCTGACATGTGTGTGTCTGTTGGTCTGTCCGCCTGTCTGTCTGTTCAGTATGATGTGCCTGGCTGTTTCAGGAGTCATGGTACCCCCGCCCTGTCTCGTGTGTGGCAGCACATAAAATTGTCAGACGTCCGTCTTGGGGCCCGTCCACAATAATTATAGCCTAGAGAGACAGACAGACAGACAGATATACAAAGACAGACAGACAGAGAGAAGGACAGAGAGGAAAAGGAATAATAGAACGGGACGGAGAATGATAAAAAAAAAAGGTTAGAGGGAGAGAGTGCACCAGAAACAGAAAATTTAATAGAAAGACATATATGATGAGAGAGGTTGTGTGCGTCGGCGTAAAAAAAAAATAAACGAGATCATTAAAATAATTATATATAGACAGACCGGTCGAGAGAAGGTGTGGCCAAAATAAACAGAATTTTAAGCAACGCGACAAAGATTTGAGTTTTGAACTCTTCAGAAGCCATCAAAGAAAAAGGTTTAGATCCGAAGTCTACCTGCTTAAAAAAAAAGCTCATTGTATTTCAAATGTATCCTTTGTTATTAAAAGATTTTTATAGTATGTTTTCTGGGGACGGAAATAGAACGAATTATTTTGTATCTTAGTGTTCCAGGCTTGATTTTACACTGTGTATTTTATGTTCAAAGGGTAGAATCGAAAGAGATAAAAAGGGAGAGTGGGAGAATGAGAGAGAAAGAGAGAGAGAGAGAAAGAGATAACACGATAAAGACAGACAGAGCGAGAGATAGACAGCGCAAAATAGAAGACAGAGAGACTGAGAGAAAAAGACAGAGCCAGAAAGAGAGAAAATGAGATAGGGTGAAGGAGACAGAGAGGGAGAGATACAGAGAGAGAAATAGAGTGAGAGATACAGAGAGAGAGAAAGAGATAGGTAGAGACACAGATAAAGAGCGGGAGAGATCCAGAGACAAAGAGAGAGTTATATTATAATGCAGTCGTGTACTTGGATAAAGAGTGGGAGAGATACAGAGACAAAGAGAGAGAGAGTTACATATATTATAATGTCATCATGTACTTTTAGAGCTTAACAAGAAGAGTGGATTTAGAACCCAGACGCCTGACCTAATGTACAATGAATAGTCATTACTAAACTAAAACTAAAATGGTGGGTTTGTGAAGCTCTGGGTGGGGGTTGGACTTTAACACTAATCCACTAATCCAGCGCGAATAGGGTTAATCTGGGAGTTATGGGTAATAGGGGCTAGAGCGCGAAGAGAAAGAGAGAGAGAGAGAGAGAGAGAGAGAGAGAGAGAGAGAGAGAGAGAGGAGAGAGAGAGGAGGGAGAGAGAGAGAGAGAGAGAGAGAGAGAGAGAGAGAGAGAGAGAGAGAGAGAGAGAGAGAGAGAGAGAGAGAGAGAGAGAGAGAGATAGAGAGAAAAGGTGAACGAGAGAGGGAGAGAAGGGATTCACATGAAAAGAGAGAGAGACACAGGGAGATATACAGAGACATACAGAGAGAGAGAGAGACAGAGACAGAGGGAGAGAGAGAGAGAGAGAGTCAGCCAGAGAGCCAGGGATGCCACCTCTCTCTCTCTCTCTGTACCGATATTGACCGAGGTCATTGGGTACTCGCGGCGCACGTAACGTTACCTGGGCGTACCGTAACGTCGTGATCCCCCACACGTAACGTTACTTGGCCGTGCCGTAACGCCCTGACCTGACACCCATAACGTTATGGGCGAGTGCTGTAACCCCCCGACCACCGAATGCCCTGGCTACAGAGGGACAGGCGTGCATGCAAGCTGCCGAGGGTGTGTGTGTGTCTGTTGGTCTGTCTGCCTGTCTGTCTGTCCGTTTGTGGGTTTGTCTGTCTATTCTTCTGCACGTTTGTCTGACATGTGTGTGTCTGTTGGTCTGTCCGCCTGTCTGTCTGTTCAGTATAATGTGCCCGGCTGTTTCAGGAGTCATGGTACCCCCGCCCTGTCTCGTGTGTGGCAGCACATAAAATTGTCAGACGTCCGTCTTGGGGCCCGTCCACAATATAGCCTATATGGTGCTGCTGTTGGACGTTAAACCAACCCAACCAACCCAACCGTCTGTCCGTTTCTCAATACGTTTGTCTTTTCTTCCGCATGTTTGTCTGGCTGTCTAAAATTCTACTATACTACTCAGTATGTTGATCTATTGGGCTGTGGGTTTGCATAATGTTATTTTGGTTTGTCTGCGTGTTGGTATGTTGGGTTGTCTGTCTGTTAATATGTTGGTTTGTCAGTGTGTTTGCCTGTCTGTCCATGTCTTTGGTGGTTTGTCTATAAAATTATTCGTCTGATGTTTTTCTTTGGTCTATGTTTCTGTTATTCTGTGAATGTTGAAATCTGTTAGTCTATCTTTCTGTTTGTCTTTTCGTTTGTCTTTCTGATGTCTGTCTATTCGTTTGTCTGTTGTTACGGTGGTTTGTCTGTCTGCTTGGTTGTCTCTTGGTCGGATAGCACGCTTTCTCCGCCCCCCCTCTCTCTCTCTCTCTCTCTCTCTCTCTCTCTCTCTCTCTCTCTCTCTCTCTCTCTCTCTCTCTCTCTCTCTCTCTCTCTCTTCTCTCTCTCTCTCTCTCTCTCTCCTCTCCTCTCTCTCTCTCTCTCTCTCTCTCTCTCTCTCTCTCTCTCTCTCCCTCCTCTCTCATCTTCTCCCAGCCTGGATTTCTTTCACCTATTCTCGCTCTTCAGTCTTCACCCTATTTTCCAATACAATGTACCCTCATATCCTCAACCCACCACCCACACTTAACCACACTAAAGAAAAAAAAACAACCACCACCCAAACACACATCACCCACGCACATCCTTACTTCTGCAGCTTTCACAATCGTGGTGATTGTCCCGATTTAGAAAAATGGAAACCACTAACTCAACACCAACCAGCCTACACGGTATCTGGACTTGGCTGCATTACGAAGCTTAACATTCTAGGATGTTGTTGTTGTTGTTGTTGTTGTTGTTGTTGTTGTTGTTGTTGTTGTTGTTGTTGTTGTTGGGTGGTTTAACGTCCAACAGCAGCACTATATAGGCTATATTGTGGACGGGCCCCAAGACGGACGTCTGACAATTTTATGTGCTGCCACACACGAGACACGGCGGGGATACCATGCCTCCTGTCTCAGCCGGTAACATTCTAGGATAATGGCGGAAGGAACTTTTCTCGAAAAAAAAACAAAAACAAAAAAACAACTCTATCTGTACCTTCCAAGAAAAACGCCACTCATTTCAGTGATATCCTTGTGAAGGCGTAGACCAAAAACTCGGACGTAACTTACGTCTGTAATTTAAATTCAGTCTAAGACTTATTCATGGGAATTTCCAGGTACTAAATTTTGACGGAAGTTTTACACCTGCTCCGAGGCAGGACTAAGGGGTAAAATTTCATCGAAAGTCTATCTAAAGCCTTTGAAAAAAATCAATTATAATGACTTCTGTGTTGTTTTATAGTTTTATTTTACCACTTCGGCACACGCATTTATATGATTTTTCATAATTTAGATCTACAGTAGAAAAGTAGGTCAAAGGAACAATTCCACCCAGTAGTTCATAGGAATTAAGAAATTAATACATGTAAGAGATTTGAGTTTTTGGTACATACATTTTTATAATTTTGGAATAAAGTTGGCAGGCCGTCCTCCTTCTATCGCTGATTCTACTGGGGTCAGGTTCAGAAAGCTCTATCGAAAGTAGATCAAATAATGCAGTCAGAAGCTTTGTGGTTTGTTTTTTTTTTTTATTCAAGTATGCCGGTAAAGACAAACAAACGAATTTCAAGATTCCAGCCACACCCTTAACGTGTGCTTGGTTTCTAATCAAGATAAGAGAGAGTGAGAGAGAGTTGGGTTGGGTTGGGTTGGGTTTAACGTCCAAAAGCAGCACTATATAGGCTATATTGTGGACGGGCCCCAAGACGGACGTTTGAAAATTTGTAAGTGCTGCCTCACACGAGACAGGGCGGGGATACCATGACTCCTGTCTCAGCCGGTCACATTATACTGTGACATGTATTGCTAGCATTAATTTATTATTAATGGTGATCGTTGTGGAATTTTCTGGGACTTGAAATGAATCGGAAGTTATATGTCAAATAGTGTCTGCCTGTCTGTCTTTCTTTCTGTCTCCTCTCCCTTCCTATCTCTTTCAATCTCTCTGCTAATCTTTTTATCTCTCTACTCTCTCTCTCTCTCTGTCACACCCACACCCGCCCTCACCCACACACACACACCCACACACCCATACCCTCACCCACCCACACACACACACCCACACACCCACCCTCACACACACACACACATCCTCACCCATACACCCACCCTCACCCACACACACACACACACCTGACATGACCTTTTGGGCCCATCTTTTGTCTGCTTAATTTTCCCAACAATTCCTGCATTTGTCAGCTGTTTTGGGTTGTCCTGCCTCTTCCTCCAGATCTGTCCATATTCCAGTTCAAACACATTAAGCTTCCATTCTGCCCCTCCCAGACGAACATCTTTTTTCGTTCCGATGTAATTATGGCAAGATCTCGAATGAGTCCAACATGTTAACAATTTCCCCCCTGATTTTTCATTCTTTTTGTTTTGGTTACACAAACATGATTTGGGAATTCCCATCGCTTGGCTATGTCAGGTCTTTATTTGGAAACAGCCAATGGGTAAGAGTGTGAGAGAGAGAGAGAGAGAGAGAGAGAGAGAGAGAGATAGATAGATAGAGAGAGAGAAGGAGAGAGAGTGAGTGAGAGAGATAGGGATAGAGAGTTAGTGAGAGAGATAGAGAGATAGAGAGAGAGAGAGATAGATAGTGATAGAGAAAGAGAGAGAGATAGAGAGATAGAGAAGAGAGAGAGAGAAGAGAGAGAGAAGAGAGAGAGAGAAAGAGAGAGAGAGAGAGAGAGAGAGAGAGAGAGAGAGAGAGAGAGAGATAGAAAGAGAGAGAGAGTAGCATGTTGCTGGTGACGTAAGAAAAAAACAGCAACAACAAACAAACAAAAAAAAACGAAAGAAAATAATGAGAGAGAGAGAGAGAGAGAGACATGTTGTTGGTCACGTAAGAAATAACAGCAACAACAAACAAAACAAAAAAAACCGAAAGAAAATAATCAAAGTAGAAATAAAAATCACCAAAGGAAAAAAGGGGGGAAATTGAAATAAGAAAAAGTACTATATTAATTTTTTTTTCTTAAGTGAACACATTTTTGCATGGCAAGGATAATAGTCAATGTCGTGACTTTGCTGGTTACTTTCGTTAGCCTGGAGTTCACAGTCCTGCCACTATACAGTGAAATCCTTGGGATTTTATCTAAACTTCGAATTAAGAGAATTCCAATTACAAAAGGGGACATACTTGAACCTCAAAAGTGTCAAAATTAGTAGACTGTTACTTATTTTGTATGAAAAAAACTGGCTATATGATAGTGTTCTATTGTTTTCTTTCAATAGTAACCTTCTCCCAACCCGGTTTCTTTTAAAGACATGTCTAAGGCAGCAATATGCATTGAACTTTGTATGACAGACAGTACTTTTGTAATGCCTTTTGGTGGTGTAAGCTTCGAATTAAGAGAACCAAACCAGAAAAACTTCGAATTATGAGTCTGAATTAAGTAGAGCCAAACAGTAAAAAAAAAAACACCTTTTCTCTTGCAAAATTCGGTTTATCAGAAATTCGAGTTATCAGATTTCGGTTTGTGAGGTTTCAACTGTATTGTATAATTATAGATGTCAGTGAGCACTTTTCGCGATATATGCTGACTCCCGGAAAAGTAATAAACATGATTGTCCCCGCAGAATTATGCCATTTATATGCCTTTTCGGGGGCAAAAGTATGGAAAATTAGGGCAAATTATGGAAAATTATCTCAAATTATGCCCATAAAAGACAAACTAAGGTTCACTGCGAACGCAGAGCTGAGAGAGAGAGAGAGAGAGAGAGAGAGAGAGAGAGAGAGAGAGAGAGAGAGAGAGAGAGAGAGAGAGAGAGTTCCTATGTACTCTGGCAGGAACTTCCTGTATGTGTCATGGCCGCCGCGTTGCTTAGCCTATCTAGTCTATAAATAGAACATCACTGTCAGTGAGCAAGGCCTAGTGAGGCTGCGTGCGTCATAGTGTCCAATGTTCAGAGTGGGTGTAACCACTAACTGAATAGGCCGATAACAAAAACATAGTGTTAAACATCCAGGTTTGTCCACTTAAAGGAATTGTCACAATTAGCCGCCTTGTACACGGTAAAAGTGCACACACACACACACACAAACACGTTCCATACACTCACATGCATATCGTCACACACACACAGACACACGCACATACACAAACATTCCTACACCCACATGCATATCATCACACACACACAGACACACACACATACACACACATTCCCTACACCCACATGCATATCATCACACACACACACATACACACATACATTCCCTACACCCACATGCATATCGTCACACACATATCCACACAACAACATCAACAACAACAAAACACACGCAGACTCAGGCGTTCTGAAATACTGCACCACAAGGAAAAAACTGCATCAACAATACCAAACAATCAACGGCACAACCCACGCTCTCTTTATCTCTCGCTTTCTCTCTCTCTCTATCTCTCTCTCTCTCTGTCTCTCTCTCCCTCTCTCTCTCTCTCTCTCTCATTTTATTAATTTATTTAATCTGTCTCTTTTTGCGGGTGGCTCAGTCGGTAGTGTTCTTGACTGACTAGTACGAGGTATGTAGTTCGAATCTCAATTGGTGGCCCCATTTCTAATATTTTTTTTTTGGTTAATGAATATTATTTGTCTTTAAATATAATGAATTAGAGTATTTTCGGGAAACCTACGGAGCATTAAGAAATAGATCACATATCTCAGCTTTCCCCTAAAACCAACTGTAAGTAATGGCGAGGCGGATGTTAAATCGCCAACCAAATATTTATATTAGCCAATAGAATACAGCTACCGAAAAATCGGTGTCAGTTTAGTGTGACCGGCTGAGACAGGAGTCATGGTATCCCCGCACATCATAACTAAATGCAGCTGACGAAACTTTGGCTAAATCCTAGCGAGATCCGTATTTATAATAACAGTTTGATAATGTCACTTCGGGTCACCGATTTTTTTCCCCTGAATTTATTAGTCTATTTATCTGCGTTTTGGTGTTATTATGGGTTTTTTAACCTCCACCGATAGCAACTAGGTTTAGTTGTAATAAATTGTAATAAAATATTCAACCGATGACCCAATCCTATACGACAAGTTGTTTAAGCAAACATGATAAAAAACATTCCTGTTGTATTGACGTAAACTCACAGGTGGCCAGAAACAACAACGACAACAAAACAAAAAAGCTAAAACCAGCAACAACAACAACAAAAACAACAAAACGAAAACCAGCAGCAACAACAAAAACAACAACAAGAACAAAAAACAAAAAAGCTAAAACCAGCAACAACAACAACAACAAAACAAAAAACCAGCAGCAACAACAACAACAACAACAACAACAACAACAACAACAACCAATATTAAGCACATGCTACACAGATTTGGTCAATTCGAGGCAAGCACTCGGCCTGAAAGTTCAAGGATCTCTAGATAATAATATGATATTATATTTTTAGTCGAAAAATATTAAAGTCCATTTATTTTTTTTATAAGTCCATTGTTTGACTGAGAGGCTGATATTGAAATCATGGGTTTCACCGATTGACATTCGATCCAACATTTCGATCATTATTTGATTAATCGATTGATTTACTCGATGGTTGATAGTCCTTTTTTTAAATAAATAAAAGGTGCTTTCGAAAATCCTTTCTAAGAAAAGAAATGTAATTAATTATAAAATACAAAATAATGTCATAGAGAACAGAAGAATGATGGACGGGGAGGAGAGAGAGAGAGAGAGAGAGAGAGAGAGAGAGAGAGAGAGAGACAGACAGACAGACACACAGAGACACACAGAGAGAAAGGGCATCATGGCACTAGGGTTAGAGCATGAGCTTACAAAACAGGCGGTCTGTGTTCGAACCCCGTCCTGACAGCTACATTTTCGGTTGGGTCATTGTCAGTATAGTGTGACCGGTTCACCGATACAGTAGTTCTTGTATCTCTAAATGCATCTGATTTACAGCACGTAAAATGTCAGACGCTTGTGCTGGGACACGTCCACAATGTACCCTCTATAGTGCTGAGGCTGAAACACTAAGTAACCAACTCAAACTTAACCCTGAGGTCCGGCCCTGACCCTGATTTAGTTGCTCACGACAGGAGTTGGGGGTTGAGTTGGTTTAACGTCCAACAGCAGCACTATTTAGGCTATATTGTGGACGGGCCCCAAGACGGATGTCTGACATTTTAATGTGCTGTCACACACAAGACAGGGCGGGGATACCATGACTCCTGTCTCAGCCGGTCGCATTATACTGACACCGACCCAACCAGTAGGGAACTCAACAGCCAGGATTCGAACTCGGGACCTTTTGCGTCGGAAGTCAATGTTCTACCCCTGGACCACCTCGCCCCCCACAGAAGCTGAGAAACCAAGCCTTCCCTGCCTTTTTACCATACCCTTACCAATGGTGAGTGGGCAGAACAGGGCCGATCAAATCAAGAACAGGTGTCACAGGTTTGGCTATGTCGGTTCGATCACAGGTAATCGATACAATCAGGTGGGCGAGTTCAGGTTGAGATGTTCGGTGGTCACATGAAGATCACAGTGACCCTAGCCTGGCCGTGACCATGTGACATGTGACATGTGACATATGAATCGCTTGGTTTGGCCTTGGAGGTGTCGGTTATCACCAAGTGCTTAAGTGATAAGTGATAACCGAGTGTAAGAGTCGGTTCAGGACTGTGCCTCACCTCCATCTCTCTCTCCCCCCTCTCTCTCTCGCTCTCTTTTTTCTCTCTCTCTGTCTCTCTCTCTCTATCTATCTATCTATCTATACCTTTCTACATACCTTCACGTCCTCTATCTCTCTCTCTTTCTCTTTATTTCTCCTCTTCATTCTCCCTCCTTCTCTTTCTCTCCCTATCTCTCTCTCTTGCTCCATCATAATTACCACCCTCTCTTCCTCTTGGTACATGTATCACCGAACTATCTGTTAGAGGCTCCACCTAAGATTGACCCACCTTGAAATTTGACTAGGGGAGGGAGTGAGAGAGAAAGAAAGAGAGAAACAGAAGAGATAAAGAAAGAGAGAGAGAAAGAGAGGAGGGACAGAGAGAGAGAAAGAGAGGAGGGAAAGAGAGAAAGAGAACGAGAGAGAACGAAAGAGAGAGAGAGAGAGAGAGAAAGAGAGAGAGAAAAAAAAGAGAGAGAGAAAGAGAGAGACATAGGAGGGAGAGAAGGGGTATACAGGGAAAGTATAAGAGAGAGAGAGAGAGAGAGAGAGAGAGAGAGAGAGAGAGAGAGAGAGAGAGACACACACACACACACACACACACACACACACATATGCCCACCTTGGCTGTCCAGGGAACTTAAAACCTAAAGACAGCATCTCTCGCCTGTTGAGCGTTGAACACTTTGACCGTTCGTTACGGACGCTACAACCACAGGGAACGCAACGTCTGCAGTTTGACTACTGCAGTAGCTGTTGATCCGGTAACGTCTGCTGTATGGTCTCAAAGTACACCGTTTATTCTTCATCCGGGTCAGATGACACTTAAGCTGGAATTGCGCATGCATCATACTAATCAAGAGGAAATTCTGAGCGCGGTCTCTCTATTGTTTGCCTCTCTATTGTTTGTCTGCCTGAGTGAATCTTTTGTCCCTGCCTCTGTCTGTCTCTGTCTACATGCCTCTCTTTTTCTTTCATTTCCTCTCTGTCTGCTTGTCATTGTCTCGCTATCTCTTTCTCTCTCTTTCTATCTGTCGCTCCCCCTCCCTCTCTCTCTCTCTCTCTCTCTCTCTCTCTCTCTCTCTCTCTCTCACTCTCTCTCTCTCCCTCTCTCTATATGTCGGCCTGCCTTGTTTTTCTCTCCCAACATGTTAATCTCCCTCTCATTTTCTTGCTTTATGTTTACCCTTCTGTTAGCCCGTCTCTCTCTCTCTCTCTCTCTCTCTCTCTCTCTCTCTCTCCCACCCCGCTCTCTATTCATTACTGGGTCATGTATATCAAACATCCATAATAACCCATGGCCTTGATCTATCCGCCATATATAGCTGGGACATAATAACACCGAACAAACAACAATGTGTTGGAATGCGGAACAAGACTATACAAAGTCAATCTGACCTTGTTGTCTCTGCAATGTTTGGATTTTCTGATTGAAAGTTTACCGTTTTTTCCCTCCGCTTTTCTTGTCATGTTTCTGTGTTGTTGTTATTTTCTCTCTTTATAAGGCGGTGTCGGTATAATGTGACCGGCTGAGACAGGAGTCATGGTATCATCGCCCTGTCTCGTGTGTGGCAGCACATACAATTGTCAGACGTCCGTCTTGGGGCCCGTCCACAATATAGCCTATATAGTGCTGCTGTTGGACGTTAAACCAACCCAATAACAACAACTCTCTCTATAACTTACTACATTGCCGGGATTGTGTCAGAGACGGTGTATTGTATAGTCTCTCTCTCTAGTACACAGTCTCTGGTGGTAATGCATGCCAACACCTCCAGGTTTAGCCTGTCAGAGAAGGTGTATTGTATAGTGTCTCTCTAGCACACAGTCTCTGGTGGTAAGGCATGCCAACACCTCCAGGTTTAGTCTGTCAGAGAAGGTGTATTGTATAGTCTCTCTCTAGTACACAGTCTCTGGTGGTAAGGCATGCCAAGACCTCCAGGTTTAGTCTGTCAGAGAAGATGTATTGTATATGTATAGTATCTCTCTTTAGCACAGTCTCTGGTGGTAATGCATGCCAACACCTCCAGGTTTAGCCTGTCAGAGAAGGTGCATTGTATAGCCTCTCTCTAGCACACAGTCTCTGGTGGTAAGGCATGCCAACACCTCCAGGTTTAGCCTGTCAGAGAAGGTGTATTGTATATGTATAGTCTCTCTCTAGTACACAGTCTCTGGTGGTAAGGCATGGTAACACCTCCAGGTTTAGCCTGTCAGAGAAGGTGTATTGTATAGTCTCTCTCTAGCACACAGTCTCTGGTGGTAAGGCATGCCAACACCTCCAGGTTTAGCCTGTCAGAGAAGGTGTATTGTATATGTATAGTCTCTCTGTAGCACACAGTCTCTGGTGGTAAGGCATGCCATAATCTCCAGGTTTAGTCTGCCAATCGAGGATGATATCCTGCCGTCTACAGCTTGGACTGAGGGGCGCGGTGGTCCAGGGGTAGAACATCCGCTTCCGACGCAAAAGGTCCCGAGTTTCGAATCCTGGCTGTTGCGTTTCCTACTGGTTGGTCGTGTCAGTATAATGTGACCGGCTGAGACAGAGTCATGGTATCCCCGCCCTGTCTCGTGTGTGGCATGGACGGACCCCAAGACGGACGTCTGACAATTTTATGTGCTGCCACACACGAGACAGGGCGGGGATACCATGACTCCTGTCTCAGCGGGTCACATTATACTGACATCGATACAACCAGTAGGGAACGCAACAGCCAGGATTCGAACTCGGGACCTTCTGCGTCGGAAGCCGATGTTCTACCCCTGGACCACCACGCCCCTACCGCCTGCAGCTTGGACTAGAAAAATCCCCAAATATCCCCAAATATCCCCAGATCCCTGCGGAGGGAGGGCCCACTGATGGAGTAAAGGGATTTTACATTATAGATAAATCGTCAAGGCAGTTCTAATATTATTATAAGCGTATATATTATTTTATTAATAATTACTCAGCTATGGCCAATGTAGATTTCATACTATCTTAGAACTTCCCTTTCTTGACTAAAAAAACACATAAATAAGGCAGGTGTTGTTGCTAAAGGTTCTCTTTTCTTTAGAAAAAAACTCCATTGTTAGTTGTAGATAGGCCCAATAACATAACTATTTATTATAATAATTGATTTTAGACAGTATCTTTGCACACGGTGACATTGCACCTAGACCAAGCCTTGCAAAATATTTTGGACTGTTTGAACTAGACGAACCCAGACTCATAATTATTGGACAAAATAGTTTGTAACACCTCAAACAGGATGTGTGACGTCATTAATCTTTACCTTGAAGGCCATAAGGGTTGAACATGTATATAACTCTCTACCTTTCTCCCTCTCCCTCTCTCTCCGTCTCGCTCTTCCTCTCTCTCTCTCCCTCTCTCTCTCTCTTTCTCTCTCTCTCGCTCTCTCTCTCTCTCTCTCTCT